>WOVY01011460.1:1430000-1435000 GCA_013436015.1 Rhipicephalus annulatus
GATTTATATTTCATGATCTTGCAGCTCTTGCGGTGGTTTTGTTCACATGGCATGTTGCAAAAGTTGTATGGCATGACATGATTGCATGGTGAACACAAGCAACAGACCCTAACATGATAATCATGAGATGGGTTTCATGTAACAACATGACTACATGCCAAGCTCATGATGCACTCGCAGGCGTTTCGCTAGCGTCACATATATTATATTTGGTATTACGGTACGTGAATGGATGACTAAGGTAGGATACTGGTGCAAACATGATGAACATGAGATGCGTGCCATGTAACAACATGGCTACATGCTACGCTTATGATGAGCTCGCGGCCCTTTTTCAAGCTCCACATATACCAACTTTGGTGTTACGTGACGTCAAAGGATGACGAAGTATATGACTGGTGCAAACATGATAAACATGAAATGCGTGTCATGTAACAACATGACTACATGCTACGCTCATGTTGCGCTCACGGTCGTTTCGATAGCTTCACATGTACCGGACTCGGTATTACGTGACGCGAACGAACGACATAGTTAAATGACACATACAAACATGATAATCACGACATGCGTGTCATGTAACATCGCTACATGCCACACTGATAATGTGCGCATGGCCGTTTCGCTAGCTTTACATATGCCAAATTTGGTACTACGTGACGTCAATGGATGACAAAGGTATGTGACTGGTACAAACATGACAATCATGAGTTATGTGTCAAGCGAGAACATGTCTACATGCCACAGTGAAGGCGCCAATGCATTTCGACGTGACGGGGTGCGCGTGTTCACCGGCGTTCATTTCTTCGGGTCGCGCCGGCGTTACCACGCCAGGCACCAGTCCTGCCATATACTCGCAGGCGCGCGTTGCGTTGCTTTGACGCATGCGCGTTTCAGCGCGTCCGGCGTCTCTCCGTCACGAAAAGAGAGAGACGCAGTGTTGTCTGGGTAACGCATCGGCGCGAAATGCAGCATGTCGCATTTCGCGGTGGTTGACGTCGGGCCACGCCGACGGGCTCTGGTCGCGCCTTGCGTCAGACTATAGCGTGCTTACGTTTTGTTAACGAGGCATCGTTGTGCCCATTGTGCGCGCGCGTCTGCGCTACATTGAAGTACATTGGGCCCTTAATGATGCGCTCGCGGCCGTTTTGCTTGCTCGACATATACCAAATTTGTTGCTACGTCACGTCAATGTATGGCGAAAGTATATGACTGGTGCAAAAAATGATAATCCTGACACGCGTGTCATTTAAGAACATGACAACATATCACGCTCATAGCTTTCTCGCGGTCGTTTTGCTACCTCCACATATACTAAATTTGGTATCACTTGACGTGAATAGGTGACGAAGGTAAACGACATCTTCCAAACATGAAAATCATGACACGGAAGTCATGTACGGCATCATTAACCTGACACGGAAGTCATGTACGGCATCATTAACCTCCACCTCATAACGTTGTGCTGATTTTAAAGTGACATATCAACCTTTCTCGTTCATGCTTTGCATATCAATTCCCACTTTACGTAGAATCTGCCAATTTTTTTAACCTTATCATCATAGGATCGTGTGTTGTTCTAGATGTCGCTTTGTTTGCGGACGCGGCCCTTCAGTATTGAAACATACATGTGCATGGTCGCTGTAAAAAATGAATTTGCTACTCCCGCAGCACGGGCTTTTCAGCGAAGGTTTCATAACTCGAGCACTCGAGAACTGAAGAGGCCAATTTATTATAAAATAGAATCTATTCGACGGGAGTATTCTCTTTCTCGAGCAGCGGCTGCTTCTCCCGTTTCAAACTTCGACACGTGACAAGCCTCGTGCGAAGGACGCTTATTGCACTTGTTGAACATTGGTAATCTAAGTTTTGAGAGAAAATTGAGAGACCTCGTATGCACTTGTCCTTGATAAGATTTGGTGTATACACACAAGAACAACGCGTGCTACCAAATGTTCACCAGCACTGTATACTATGCATGGCCGGCAGTAGTGAAACTTCAGTTTTGCTTTCTCGGGCGCATGTTCGCACTGCGAGGACAAGTTTTCTGACACCTACCATGAGATGGGGCCATGCCCCTTCCATGCTACCTACCTACCCAACCCATCTCTACCCCACCCTAGAATACTGGGCAGCTAACCTGCTTGACCACTGCGACCTCCAAGACCATCAAGCCCGAGCAGCAGTGGAAGTCATGGGGTCCAGGACTGCAATTCCTCTTTTGTTTGTGAGGGTTGTGCTCTCGACTCGCCCCAAACATGTTTCTCAGTGTAAATAGTATAAGTTTTCTTCTCCACCACAACCACCACTGCTTCTGTGCTTGATGTTTATAAACATTATGCGAGAATCGCAATGCTTCTTGGTCACATACCACTTGCAAAACGGATTATCCACGATGCCCTCACATTTAATTTACGTGCTCTCGTGTTGGACTCTTGTGTGTCCGCGTGCGTGTGAGCATGTCAAGATCAGTCAATTACAGTCGCGAAACTCGTAAAAAAAAGTGGTGGAAAAACTTACGGCCAAAAACATCAGCGCACTCGGTACGATTGATGCGTGACGAAATGAGGTGGGGTGAAATCACTAAAACAAAGAATTCAATAGAACTTTTTTTCGAACAATTCTAATTTTCAACAAGCCAATACAGCTTGTTTTTTAACTTACGTTTCATTTGGCATTTGGCTAAAAAGCTCACCACATTATTTTTTGTTCAATATCCCAAAAAGGGGGAGGTGGGGCGTGGACAGTCTGCTGATATGGGCTTGAGTTTAGTTGGATGCGTTGTCGCGTCAATGTAAATGTCGCGTCTACGCAAATTGCACTGCATCGTTGCGTCATCGCTCACTCTTGCACTCTCGTTTCACGAGTATCTTCGGCAGATTAGTATCACTATTATAATTATTGTTATTATTACTATAAATAATGTTATCACTCTTTTTGTTGTAATATTACTGTCATTTTTGTGTTACTATTTTTTGCTAATGTGTTGTCAGGTGTGACAGTTGAGAGAAGCCAAACTACGTCACAGAACCTGTACACAACTGTACCTGTGACGGCAGACCACCTTAGCTGACGATGAATGCGATGTGACGATGAATGCGGCATGTTAAACAAAACAAAAAAAACGCGTCGTTATGGCAGCAGAACTGATAATTTCATCGATGCTGCTTCACTCCAGTAATTTTCCTTGAACGGGTGACGTGAGTATTTGAACTTGTGCTCTTCTCGTGAAATCGTGGCATACGTTATTTCATTATCTGTAAAGTATTTCGGTGGGCATCGGAACTACACTGCCTGCCTTATAAAACAAGCTTGCTCGCAAACTATTTCTGGCTCAGCTTACTTTTCTCCCAAACAGTTCATCAGTGAGTCTCGAATACACAATAAAGTTGCCTATTTATCACAAGAACGTATAATAGCACCAGAAAAAAGAAAAAATAAATTTCTCGACATATAGCATGAACATGTGATGTCGCTGCAAATCGAGGTTGTGACGTCACAATAAAAACAAAACTTTCCTTGCTTGCTTTGAGTTGTTCCCGTAGTATGTAGATGGTGACAGTGGCAACGTGTCGCCAACTGCAGAGCACATGGGTGTCTTTGAGTGTGTCGCTACCAGTTTGCACGTATCTTTCGCATGTTTGCCGACGGTTGTAAGCGTGTTCTTCATATATATATATATATATATATATATATATATATATATATATATATATGCGCCATTCTAGAAGGGTGGTACAGTTGAGATTCAACAGCGTAATAAACAACCTACAATTTAACCTTGTCTCTGGCAAGTGGGACCCGAGAATTTCTATTCTTTTTTTCGGTATTCAACATGCGCGTTGAAACTGAATATTTCTTTATTTCCATCGCACGCAGCTATCAGACAAACGAACGAATAAAGATGTAAACGACAGGCAGTGCGAGAATTCATGCGAAGGCTGGCCGCTCGCCAGCTGCTCTCAAAGTGAAACGAATAGTATTGGGGTAATCACGCACGAAACGCTTGAATCGGACAAGAGGGTGGTAAACTATAGCCGAGTGACGTGACAAACGACCATTCGTTTCGTAACGCGGCTGCACTCTCGTTCGGCTTTGTAGTATCAATAAGGAAGTAAATGAATTCGGAATTTGACGCGGATGAACGAAGCTCTCACAAAAATTGCGAAGTTTGCTCTTTTATTCCCTCTCAGAGCAACGCCTATGCGTGATAACATCGGATGAGTAGTGATTCGTATTGACTGAGTTGTAAATGACTCGAAAAGATGCAACCGGTAATGCGTTATTAATGACAATTTTCTGTACTTAAGGAGAATAAAAAAAACAGAAGCGAGCACCGGACACTTTTGAAAGCATCGCAGTGCTTCACTTACAAGCGCAATAAATAAACAAAAAAAAACTATGTTGTACCGTAGAAAATTCTGCGCGCGTTATTGGACAATCTCAGTAATTAGGACTAGTTATTATTGGAAACCTGAGGATTCTCTCATTTCTAAACACTGGCTCTAAAATACTAATATAAACGAGTTGTCATGCTGCCGCTTGGTCAATGTTATTGCTCGGTGAGCGCCCAAAGCACAGTTCAGTAATCCGGGGTTTCGCGTTTTGCTTTGCGAAGTGTCGCTTGCATACTTGTTCGTTCCCTCCTTTTTTCTTTTTTTTACGCAATCAAGTTTGCAGTTTCAAACGTACTTTGGGCGCGTAAAGCCTGAAGTTTGTTACTACCGAGGAATACAACATATTTGCTGCCGCTGCGTGCTTGATTACATTCTTCGTTCACGCGAGCATTGAAGAAGTAATTATTCATTGAAGGGTTTCGTCTGCCTTTACGCACAAATTTTAAAGTAAACATTTGCATTAGAGCTTTATACACTGCAGCGCTGATGTTTGTTCAGCCTAACAGCCATGCGGCTTTCCACAGAGAAGAGCTCCCGCTCCCGGAAATAAGTCCGGAAGAATAAACAAGCAACGCTACATGTTTTCAAATGCCATGCTCTCAG
>WOVY01011460.1:1442500-1637776 GCA_013436015.1 Rhipicephalus annulatus
TTTGAGCTCTTCATAACCAAAGTGACACTTCTGCGGTTTGAGTGTAAGATCTGCTGATTGAATAGCCTGTAGCACACTCCTGAGGCGATGAAGATGTTGCTGGAAGGTTTCAGAAAAAACGACAACATCATCAAGGTATACGAGACAAGTTTGCCACTTCAGACCAGTAAGCACAGTATCCATCATTCGCTGGAAGGTTGCGGGCGCTGAGCACAAACCAAAAGGAAGGACTCGAAATTCATACAGGCCATCAGGGGTAACAAAGGCCGTTTTCTCGCGATCTCGCTCGTCAACCTCGATCTGCCAGTACCCGCTTTTTAAATCCAAAGAGGAAAAATAGTGGGCGCGGCGTAATCTGTCTAACGAGTCGTCGATGCGTGGCAGCGGGTACACGTCCTTTTTAGTCACGCTGTTCAGCTTCCGGTAATCGACGCAAAAACGTAGCGTTCCGTCTTTCTTCTTGACTAGGACGACCGGAGAGGACCACGCACTGTTGGAAGGCTCGATGATGCCGTCGTCAAGCATTTCTCGAACTTGCGTACGAATGGCTTCTCGTTCCTTCGCTGACACACGGTAAGGCTGTTGGTGTACTGGGCGAGCGTCGTCGTAAGTGATGATTCTGTGCCTAGTGATCGAAGTCTGGCGCACCTTAGAGGAAGCAGCGAAGCATGACTTGAATTCAAGCAAGAGTTTTCGCAGTGCTGTCTGGTTCTCTGGTGTGAGGTTAGAATTATTGTCGATATTGTTTAGAGACGTATCGGCGGCCTCCACTGCGTCCGACGAGAAGCAGATGGGAACGGTACTTAATTCATCTGCAAACGCTAACGAAGTGCCACGAAAAAGGTGTCGGTGTTCGTTGCTGAAATTTGTAACGAGCAGTTGAGATCGGCCATCACGTAGCTGTATGATACTCCTAGCCACACAAACACCTTGAGACAGCAAGTATTCAAAATTACTTTCTGCAATCGCTTCACCATTTCGCAATCCACAGCATGTGACGTCGACAATAACACTGGTTCTTGGAGGAAGCGTTATACTTTCAGCAGAAACACGAAGAATGTCGGCACGTTGTTGGTCGTCCTGCTTGTCGATTGCTCGGTCGGCTGAGAAGGTGATGCGATTCTCTTGAAGGTCAATGACAGCTCCATACTCCTGCAGGAAGTCAACACCAAGAATAACGTCGCGTGAACATTCACGGAGCACAAGGAAACTTGCTACAAAAGTATAACCGCAGACCCGAACTCTGCTCGTGCAGGTTCCAAGCGGAGAGACGGTGTGGCCACCAGCCGTTCGAATCACAGAGCCATGCCAGGGCGTGATTACCTTCTTTAGTAGTCTGTTCATTTTCCCGCTTAGTATAGAATAGTCAGCCCCGGTATCAACTAAAGCACCTACTGCATAGCCGTCTATCAGCACCGGTATATCCAGAGAAAGCCGCACATATCGCTCAGTCGAATCCACACCCTTTACAGTTAGCGTCGATTGGAGGTCTTCAGCACGTCGACTGCCAGCGACCTCGCCTCCAAGGGTCGCTTGCGTTAGTTTTCCCGGCGGGGACTGGGGGACCGTGCGCCAGCATGGCGCTGTGGCGAAGATGAAAAGCGCCTCGGCGACGGTGAGCGCGGCTGCCGTCCAGAAGGCGGTGGCATGCGCTGTTGAGCCAGGTAGTCCTCAATGTCCCGGGGTCGCTGGCCATACCGAGGAGGCGCTGAATATACTGAAAAGCCGCGCAGCCCGAGGCGCCGGTATGGACACTGGCGGTACAAATGGTCCGCTTCACCGCAGTGGAAGCACAAAGGCCGGCGATCAGGAGTGCGCCAAACATCAGATTTCCGAGGCGAAGCACGTCTGTCGTCAAGGTAGTGCGCTGGTTGTTCCGCAAGATGCCCAGGGTTGGCGTAAACGAGGGGTGGGGGCGCGCGTGTGTTCTCGTAGTACCGTAGAGGCTGCGCCGACTGAAGTGAAACTGTAGGAGGTGCCTGAACAAACAGCGGGGAAGAGGAAGCTGGGCGCTTCAAGGCTTCCGCATAAGTCGCACGGTGGTAGTCAGCCGGGGCCGGTGCGGCGTTATCCAGACTCACAGGGTCACGCAGGGCATGATGCAGCTCGTCCTTGACGATACTTGCAATAGAACTCACTGTAGGTAGTGGTGGTGTGGCAGCCTTTTGCAGCTCCTCGCGTACTATAGAGCGGATGAGGTCGCGCAGACACTCGGTGTTGTTCCCAAAAGTCGTGGGAACTTGAGCAGTGGACGTGCTCACTTGCCGGTCATACAGGGTGGATCGATGCTGAAGCATCTTTTCCATCGTGACGGCTTCAGACAAAAACTCGGCGACCGTGCTCGGAGGGCTCCGTACAAGGCCAGCGAAAAGCTGCTCCTTAACTCCTCGCATCAGGTGACGCAACTTCTTTTCCTCTGTCATACCTGGATCAGCCCGTCGGAACAGGCGCGTCATATCTTCCACATATGTCATGACAGTTTCGTTGGGCATCTGGATGCGGGCCTGGATCGCTCGCTCCGCTCGTTCGTGGCGATCAGCACTTCTGTAAGTGTCCAACAGCCGGCGGCGGAATTCGGGCCACGATGTCATCTGTTCCTCGTGATTCGTGTACCAGGTACGTGCTCCATCCTCCAAATAGAAGTACACACGCCGTAGTTTCGCCGCGTCGTTCCAGTCGTTCAAAGCAGCCACGCGTTCGAAGTCGACCAACCAGTCCTCGACGTCTTCGAGCTCGGTGCCATGAAACGGTGTCGGAACCTGTGGACTTTCGAGGGTGTACCGAGTCACCGGGGGGTTTCCCGTTCCTGTTAAAGTGGTTTGAACGGACGTGCTCACCATACTGGTGTGAACTGTGGGGTCAGCTTCGGGTGGCAATCCCCTGATCCTGCGGCTTGTCCGATGAACGGGAGTGTGGACTCGCACTGGGCTTGTGGTGCTGCTTCCAGGAGGGGTTTGAAACATCCGTGAGGGGCTACCCAGCACCTCCACCAATTGTCACGTCGCTCCAGGGGATGTCGACAAGGTCTATTGATGTCCGAGCAACAGGGCTCTAACCAAGCGCGCCGGTTGGGCTTGTCTTCTAGAGCGGGGGTTCACGCGCACTTCTTTCTTCTTCGTGGTGTGTGCCTTCACCTTGGCATACGACCCACTACTAGAAGCAGGTGGCAATATAAAGACGTGACAAGTTGGCTTGACCACGAGCCCACTTCACTTCTGCTTCACTGCCCCGCAGCTCCGGATTCGCTTGACGACGAGGCCTCTTCACTTCGGTCTGCCGGGCTCTCGCCTTCTCGGCGGCGAGCCCGAGCTGCTGTTGCGTTGCCAGGCCACCGCATTGCTGCCTTGACTTCTAGGGTGTTCATGCTGCGGAGAAATACCAAAGAGTGTTCACAAAGGAAGCTCCTAGCCAAGAAAAAGGTAGCACGCCAAACGTGAGCACTGTATACAGTGTGGCCTTCCAGCGGTCACATATCTTAGTAGAGCACCAGCACCGATTGTGCGGCTGGTGTGCGCGTGTCGCCTGAGCGGTGGCACATCGCTTGACAGCTGCGAAAGAGCACAGAGGTGCCTCTAGCGGGAACAACGAGAATTAGTGTACACGCCATCGACAACGGACAAGGCGCAAGCATAAGAAGCTTGATGAGGAAGCTCCTAAAGGAAAAAAGAAAGATTGCGAAGCTTGCACTAAGCCGCGCAAGGCTTCAAACAGCGAAACTGGACAATACTGAAAACTAATATGGTTGCGTCAAGGTTACTTCTAGGCCTTAGCTATAGCTGACACATGTTGTTTCTCGGTTGCTCCTATCTAGGTGTGTGCTAGGGTTTAGCTGTGTCATGCTAGGTTGTTTGTATACTGATTTTCAGCGTACAAATGATTGAGTTAATTCATAGGCACTTCAAGACAAGACACAGATATCCGAATTGCAGAGACAGAACGTCACGCTGTAACTGAGCCCTCGCAGTTCTCATAGATCTACGGGTACGTCATCGTTGGCGTAAACTTTCCATCGCTTCGGAGTCTTTTCGCAGCCGCTCCTACTCTCCCCTTCACTAGTATTTGTTTCTGTACTACTACAGGAGTTTGCGGCTCGCTGCCATCGCGTTGCAGCCGTTGGTTGGGCTAACACCAGACCAGTCGTGAGTAGTGAAGCTTACCCGATTTACGTGGCATGTACTTGTTTATGACGATGATATTTTCTTTGGTTTGCCACGCAGTTGCACATAACCGTTTTATGATGGTAGTGTTCTTCACTTTTAGTGGAGCAGTGTCTAGTAGTGGAGTTTCCCAAATTTTTGACACATACCCGTTTAAGATTATCATAGTATTCCGTACACCTCACGGCACCTACCCGGCAGGCCGAACAAACTACAATAAGCTTAAACCACTTCGCGCTGAAAGGAAAGACCTTTGGGCTACTGGCTTTTGTTTTCGATGCAAGTGTGGCCATCTGCATATCTTTAGTCAGATTTATGGCACTTAATTGGTACTCAAGGAAGTGACCGAACTTCGTACGTCATATATTTTGTCAAGAATTGACAATCAATTATACTTTGGGGAATAAAATGACAACTAAAACGAGTTTCTTGATTCATCCCTTCCGCGCATTAGCACTGAATAAATTCAGCTGGTTTGCATCCATCAGCTGTTATTACTGACACTGATTGAATGGCTGACTGACTGATTGATTGGTTGATTGATTGATTGATTGATATGTGAGGTTTAACGTCCCAAAACCACCATATGAATAAGAGACACGCCGTAGTGGAGGGCTTCTGAAATTTCGACCACCTGGGGTTCTTTAACGTGCACCCAAATCTGAGCACACGGACCCATAACACTTCCGCCTCCATCGGAAATGCAGCCGCTGCAGCCGGAATTCCATCCCGCGACTTGCGGGTCAGCAACCGAGTACCTCAGCCACTAGGCCACCGCGGTGGGGCTCACCAACACTGACAACTGCAAAATAGGAGCAACGATCATATTGCATCACTCTATTGCTCCCAGTCATGCCTGACGTTTTTTAAAACGAAAGTTCTTGACGCCGAAGTCCAGCTAAACTTCACTGGCGTCTGGCACAGAAGAGCGAAGGCTGGGAAGGAAAGAAAGACTATTTACGAGAAAGAACTGACGGTCATTTTTGTCACAAAATCGGTGTCGATAAAATTCACATGAGCTGATGATAAACAGATCCGATGATTCGGATGACTTGGGAGTGAAACCTTAAAGTAATTCTCAGTCTGCGACGTTGCGTGGCTCGCGCTCAACCCGCTGCGCAGCCTACGCACATCCGCGAAGTGTTAGAAACGCACCTTACATCCCTCACAGTGATATCGCTTAGCGGTGGCGTCATCACTGTCTGAAAATGGGGAAGTGAAGTACTGCATCATGACACTAACGAGTTTCAGTCACGGGTGCTTACATAGTTCAGTGAAATTGAGTCTTTCGGATCTACAAAAGCTCATTACCACCCCTATTTAGCGTCAATAAGGTTTACAAAATTAGAAACAGGTCTGGTTGGCGTCGATAAAGTTTAGAGAGTAAAAGTAGTGCAATACTTTCCACTGAAAGGCGACGACGTTGACAGGCGAATGTCACACTGTGAGTTTTTGCTGCCGCGTAAGACACACAAGTGGGAACCGGAATGCCTTGCGGCGTTTACTGCTGAGGCTACGAGCTCTGCCTCTCGCGTTCCTGCAGCGTTTTGTGGTATTGTATGTCTGAGTACAGGCCTGGCTTACCCTAGTACTCGGAAGGGCACACCTTGGTCTTTCTCTCCAGAAAAGACGACACTTTAATGAGTGCATATTGAGATTAACGGGCTGTTGGCACGGAAGGGACCATATGTTCGCTTAGGTTGACGTAAAGTAGTTCCGGCACCACGAAGGATCTAAATATATTCACGACAGTTAGTCCTCGGGATGAAAATCTGCCACTAGGCGTCAAAGCTAGTGCATCCACGTCAAATGGTGCTATAGCTTCGAAATACCCATACACACTATTTGAGCTCTTATATATCAGTCTACAGTAAAAAGCAAATTACTCCTGTGAAAACGCGGTTCATATTTGTGTTGAACCGATTCCTATTATGAAGGTATCAAACGTGTTATAGTAGTTTAAAAAACAATAAACAACTAAATGAGCACAAACTCACAGGGTTTCTTATTCAGTTGCATAAGACGACTTCGAGGCGAAAAGCATTCGGTGAGGCTAATCATCATCATCGTCATATTCAGAGTATGAGAGGTTCCATTTGTAGCTTCATGCTTTATTGTTGCTCTTGATAAGGACAATTATAAATTATAACTTAGCACTTTGTTATGGAGCGGCAGCTTTCAATCACCCAATTATTACGTATGGTTCGACGCTTGGTGCCATTCTACGCCTCTATCCGGCAATATTACGGCTGTTAACACGACAGCACTGTTGTGGTTCAGTGTCAGATAACTTGTTAGCCACGCAGAATATCTGGGCTTGATTGCGGCTGCAGACCTTATTCTTGTCAGATTTCTCATAAAACCACAGAAAATTTTGTACCGCACATCGCGGTCTTCAATGCCACTGTCTGGGGATGCACGGTTTCAGAATGAACAAATAAATTTCTGCAGAAATGTAAATAAACAACAGATAGCTGTGGAGAGTAGTCTAAACGAAATGGTATGCATAGGAGGGCATTTTCGGACCTATTTTATGATGATGCATAAACGTTGGCGATGCTCTGCGCCGAATTTTCGGCAATACGTGATGGTTTAATGTATGTAACAAAATAACATAAGAGGCTTCGCCTGGCTTTTTTTATAGTAGTGCTACACATTGTCTATAATTGACTCAAATAATTTTGTTTTCAAGAAATGAGGTACGTGAGGCACTGGGCAAAAAAAAAAGACAGGCGAATGTTAAAGCAATGTTTTGAGAGATATCTTCAGTGACGTAATAATTTTCTCAAGCCTGAAAACAGACATGTAGAGAAGAGTGTTTCCACTCACAAACGCCATCGGAAAACTGCGATGGAATACAACTTACCCTCAGCTGCTGTTGCTTATTCTTTTTTTTGTGCCCCGTTACAGTTTCCACTAATGTCGTTGGCTATTTGTTGGGCCAACTGTTGCCTGCTTCATCTTTACTGAACGAGTGGTGAGTAGGGGGACCTACCGAAATTTTGTGGCGTATGCCCATTTATCATAAACCGTGACTACACGAGAACATAAGACGCCGACAAGCTGACACTTGAAGGTGTTTCACACCTAAAACAGCGAGATTTTTATATTTAAAAAATGAATTGAGTAGCGTCCTGCTTGATCCTTTCTTTGGTATGAATACTACCTTACTTTATTCTTACGAAAGCTTACCCTTAGGCATAATAATACGAGTTGTCGAAAACACACATGAAAATCCGCTTGACGTTTGAAGTCTATCATTCTAGTCTTAAGTCTGAGTATCAGTTAAAAGTCCACCACGTATGAAGTCTATGCATGGGCAACCGCGAATTCGGACAGATGGGTGACATAGGGAGTCCTATAGGTTCTGCACGCAAAAGAGTCACGCAGTGCAGTGTGCTATGTCACTCAGGAACCAGGCTTAAAAACAAAAATAAAAGCTATAATTAGCAATATAGCTAAAGGTTTCTGAGCACCCGAACCAGCTGCTAAATTCTTTGCACAATGTGCATCATTATTCAACCGTAAACAACGCGCCATAAAGCACAGTACAGTAAAAAAAAAAGAACTTACTGACCCCCAAATTCTAGTATGTGCGTTTCGTTAGTCGCAAATATTGCTTATCTTAATTGAAATACTTACGAATATGTGGTAGATTTTCAATAAGACTCTTCTTTGGCGCTACTGGATTCGTGTTCGATTAGGTTCAAAATATTACTTCTATACGAACACATCAGTTACAGCATATCATCACTGCCGAAGCCGAGTTCGTGTCTGGGGTTCCGCTTCCTTCTAACAGGTCTCATGGTAAGCATAGTTTCGATCGCCAGCCTATCGCAGGGTTTCTAACGGCCTTGCGTGCATTGTCCTGGACCCAATGAGCAGAATGTCGTGACAATTAGAAAAACTCGATTGGGTGCCTATGACTAATTTAAGCGAGGCAGCGAGTGATTATACGGAAACGGTGACCCCTGAGCCATATTATCGCAACTAAGACGCCCTGCCCTACCACTCTCCGCGCTATAGTAAGACATTTTTGGGGTTTGCGTGAAAGCTTCGAGCTCGCGCAGGTGTTTCGAAGGAGGCACGCAAATTTATTGTTCAGTAGACGCAGTTGTTGGGCGTAAGCAGCTGCGTATTTGCTGCTTTGAAAATCTTACGACGTGGTTCGAACTAGTTCACGAGATCACTTCGGCTGCGCATGCAGCTTAGAATTCCGCAATCTTAGAGTGACGATGGTGACTCGAATCTTTGAGTGAGACAACTTTATTATTTATCATGCAGCTTCGGTCTAGGTTGTGCGGGAGGCAGCAGAGAATCCCTATTTATCGGTAGCTTTCTGGGATTGCTAAATAAACCTCAACTAGCTCTGGAGATCTTCAACTGTCTATGCAGATCTCCACCTTGTCACCAGTTAATCCGGAAAGGGGAAGAATGATTGTAATATTTTTTTGAGCTATTTCTCAATCCTAGAATATGTGCGTTTAGGTGGTTCGTCTATCATCGCATAACCACATCTTCTTCTTTTATACTCGCGCTGGCCACACACTGCCCTGCTTATAGAAGTGAGAAATAGATAGGTACATCTGGTTTGTCTGTAATGACTACGGCTACTGCTTTAAGATATTTAGTTGTAAGATATTTTACATATATATATATATATATATATATATATGTAAAATATATGTACATATATGTATGTATACATATATGTATGTATATACACATATGTATGTATAGTTTTACAACTATATATGTAAAAGCGTACGCATTTGGGCTGGTTGGTTCATGTTCACAGAAGTTAAAAAAACAGCGCTAAAAAGACGGGACAGGAAAGGACAACAGGACAGGGCGCTGTCCAGGACAGGTCCTTTCCTGTCCAACAGGACAGGTCCTTTCCTGTCCCGTCTTTTTAGCGCTGTTGTTTTTTTTAACTTCTGTATATATGTAAAGATATTTTACAAGTTACAAGGGAAAATTGTCGAAGGTTCGCAATGCAGAATGTGATGCTTATATATACGCATGACACAACCAAATGGACCAAGCTGGAAATCGCCAATCGCCCTTGAGGTACGAGTGGTGGTGGCTAGCAATACCAGGGGTTGTAGATAAAAAAAGAAAACATTCAATGAAGCGAATGAGTAGGCCCCTTCTGTGGTAGCTGAATTCACAGAGCATCGAAGGTGTAAGTTTTATGTCACAATTACAGAATAGTTGGGCACGATAATTATAGTCTTTTATACTCTTTGTGGCTTGATTTTTTGTTCGACTTGAATATTCGAGTGTATCTAATATATGAACTGGAAAAATTCTTTACTTTCTCCGCTATTTCGAAAGCGCTCTCTTATATTACTACAAAAGGTGCGTTTAGGGCTGGGTTGTCTGCTACAGCCAAAAAACTATAGAGAGAGAATAAATGAGAAAGCAAGGATAAACCAGGTAGTGCCTAATTTTCTCCGACAATTTAGAGAGGGAGAAGAGTGTGGGAAATGAAAAATAATTGAAGTAGGAAAGACAGAAGTGACGTGCGCGTACTCACGCAGTGTTTATTGTGCAATCAGAGGCCCACAGAGAGCGCAGTTGTGTTTATGTTCATGACTCCGAAAGCTATGAAGCACGTTACCATCTGTAATATCGAGGCTGCCGTCACGACAATCACGCAGGTGACGACGAAGACGAGAAGTTCTAAGTGCGAACGCTACCTCGCTCAGAAGACATGTCGTTTTCCGATGTATTAGTGAAATTCGCCCGCATATACATCTAGATAGACTTGATGTAGACTTGGTGTCGGAGCTGAAAGGGAAAGAAAAAAAGCAAATAACTACACAGTACTTTACCTTTGTCGCAAGGGAACACAAAAGCCTAGCTTCAGTAGAACTCAGGTGATCATTCTGTTGTTATTTATACGATGGTATCATACTTCCCCGCTTGTTCTTCGCAACCAAGTTTGAGTCAATCATGAATACGCAAGAGTAGACTGAGCATTTATACGTGCGTGCCGTTGTCAGGGTGGAGCTGCCGCGCAATGTCACGCTGGCTCTTGGTGTAAAGACGTCGTGTTGGCCGTGTCTCGTGAACCCCGTACATATGCAAGGATGCTTTTCAAAACGATCAAAAGAGAAAAGATATCGGTCTCAGAAAACGCACAGCTACCGATCTGTAGAGTAAAAACGGGTATAAGTCGCATTGTACGAAACTAGTATACTTGCCTTGTATAAACTTCACCGAAGCGATTGAAAAAGTATTGTGCCGGCTTAGCATTGGAAGTTAAGCTGCAAGGCAAGTTCTATCTTGATTTCATTTTGTTCGTTTTCTAGAAGATGATAACTTACGGGCCAAATTGTTCATTGCTCACCGTTGATTTTGACAGGGACTAGATGACATGTTATGTTAGGGTCACATTGGCCACCTAAGTGCTCCAACGTGTTTTCGAATAAATTTTGCATCTCTACGTTGTATTATTCACTCTTAAAGAGGGGTAAAATGAAAGCCACCACAGCATTTACTAACCTCCATCAACTTTAGCATAATCCACAAGCATTTTACTACTAAGAAATACGTGGGAAGTTGTAAACCAGTACACGTTGTCATTACCACTCATCGTGTCAGGGTCATTAAGTATTATTATCTACCTACATGAGATGCTAGTAAACAATACTGATTCTACCAGCCTTGATATGTTATGCTTTAAACGTGACAATACTATCCAGAAATTTGCAAACTATAGTTTTCTTGGAATAACCGTATTGTGCTTCGTCATGATGTGTATGCCAATATCAAGGCATAAAGATGTGGGTCCGAATATCAATTATATGTGTAAGCTCCTGGCTGGTGCTCAGTTCGATGCGTGCTACTCAAAATGCCTACATGTGGCTTTCAAGCTGCTGTTCCAGTATGTGTCATGTAAAAGCCTTCGGTTTTCTATGTGCGTTTATGCTTGAATATTTTTGTTAAGTGTTATTTGGCGCCTCATACATTATTATGTAAAGATTTAATTGTGGTGCCTATTCATCGAGGTTATTGCGTGAATTACTGAGCGAGTTTTATTTCATATCATCCAGAAAGTTACGTTTTTTTTTGGCTTTTGGCGTTTCTCATACCGCTACAGTCACTTTTTGGCAATAAATTAAAAAAAACCAACCATTTGTACAGTTTGATAGTTTATATTTGAGATCATGCTTTTCTAGTAGGTTCTCTTCGACATGAAAATGCCTACGCATAAAGGGGATAGGTGTCAGACAGTTGAGTACATAACTAGTTGGCATGGCTGCTTTCGTTTAGTTAGTTAATTTTTGGTTATAGGTGTCTTAATGGTAACTACCTGCATAACTGCGTGTAGTAACGTGGTTGTTACTACCTGCAGTTATGCATAAGTAATGTTGTTATAATCGCTTACTGCCTGATCCCATGACTTATGGGCCTGAAAATTGTTATTAACTCTACTTTCTTTGATTGGTGTGCAATATACTGCAGCGAGTACTAGACAAGCAATCGGGGCATCTGGGCTGTGTGCATTATCAGAGAGTATGCGCTCACGTACAGAAATTGTTACTGTCACGAATCACTACGCGTCCGATTCTGACAATTAGTGGGACGTGATGACGGTTCCAGTTTACTCTTTGTTTTGAAAATTCAAGCTGCTAGGGGTGCAAACGTAAATATTAGGAATGTGCGTGTATGAATGGCATGCCAGCCGAATTATCGAAGTAGGCTTTCTGGATTTCGCATTGTAACGCTTCCACCTAGTGGTGCGTATGACTCAGCCATGTGCCTCTCCAGTTTGGAAGCTGTACCGCTTCTCTTGATTCGTGCTTCAGCTTTTCGCAGAGACGACAAAACGAATTTCAATGACAACAGAAGAGAGAGAGAAACAGCCTAAGGATGCGTTGCACGAGCTTCCGAATTGACATTCAGAATAAAAAAGAAAACACATATTTGTGCGTCACATACAAAACTGGGTTAGCCGAGACTTTTTTTTTTCTTACTCGATATCTGCACAGCCCTGTACTAGTGCGAAAAATATAACTGAAGGGATCAGTAGCTCGAGTGATCAAAATGGACTCGGATGCCGGCTAAGTATGATATTTCTGCTGCCTCTCTCTGTCCTCAGGGTTGGTTGTATAGGCGTAACACGTTCATTGAAGGGAAGCTTTCAACGAAACGAGGATGCTCATGTAAATGGAGTTAGAAACCATAACCAACAGACGTAGGGAAAGGTTTGGCCATTAACTCGTATTTACGAGCGTGGTTCTAATGTCACTAAGCTTAAGTACAAGGTCCCATGGCAGATGGACCCACTATCCACCATGGGAATCGTGCGCCCCTGAAAGAGCTTTCCAGTAGACCAGTAAGCTCTAAGTTGTGGTTCTGTCGTTAACTCCACGAGGGCCATGCATCGTGCCTCTACCGTACTCTTACAAATGTTCCTGTCGTGTAGGCGAATCTAATCGCCCCGCAGTGTTGACGGCAACCAATGCTGTTTTGCTGTACAAAGCCCAAATCTGCTGGCTTGTAGTAGCCGTATATGTAGGAGTCTTTTTTTGTGCGAATATAATATTGGTAAACTGCTCCTCCCGGAAATCTTTTGCTCCCCGGTTCTTACGGCAAAACTGACAGCTCGCGTTGGTCCCAGGAGTATGTACGCTACGTCAATGTAGTCAGTCGCTTACGAGTTTCGGTGCCACATGTCTTCCTCTCTGACCTTTGTTTTCGACTGGAATGAACGCACTTCTTACGTCGAATGTTTTGTTTATGGGCGAGTGATGGCTCGCTGGCAGATGCAACTAAAGGGCACCCGTGTCGTGTAGAAATGCTGTTGGGTAAATGGCTTCCTTTTGGTCAGCGCACAAAGAGAACAGGAGCAGAATGCACACTGCCTCACCCAAATATAATAAATGGCAACACTCTTTTGAATACAAGCTTCCGTGAACTTGAATGCAAAACAGATCCGTGTTTTTGAGCATGCATGCTCACTTAGATTGATGGTTTCCGTGTTTTATCTGAAATGCATAAAGGCGTTGTGCACTAAGTATTGGCCAAGATATAGCATGCATCTTAGAATAGCACAGTCATCGTTCGTAGTCTATAGAAGTTTTCGTTTGTGCTTATCTTGTAAGACAGGGAGAAAAAGAGCGAGAAATGAACTATTCAATTATCTTGTATTCATCTAGTTCAGCACGAAAGAAAAACGACGGGACTTACCCAAAGCCATTTGGCGCTGAATGCGTGGCAAATTGATGAATCACAGGATGTGTTTAGACGAATAAGTACTGCTTCCGCAAGGCATTGCAATTTTCCGCAAACAAGTTTTTGAACGTGACATTTAAGCCTGTCATGAAAGCTGGATAGTTAATGAACGTTTGGGCGCGGAATGGGTATAGACAGTCAATACAAGTACCTGTGTTCAAGGGGCCATTTGCTCTAGATGGACAAGAATATTGTCACTGGCCTGGAATGCGACTGTACTACATTCCGTGCATAGCGCGGTGAAATCCCTCATTAGTCGACTCACCCAGACTCACAGCTCGATGTGAGTCTGGGTGTAAGTCAATGTTGCCAGGACATATAAAAATATGGTAGCAAATCTTGTCTTGGAATATCAGTGAAATGAGTAGGTTTCATATTTTAGTATTAGCACTTAGTTTTTACATGACAGACTCTGTGCTCACATTAGTATTTACAGTAGAGTATTATAGATCTCATCAGGTAGTAAATATACCTGGTGTCCCAAAGGTGTCAACCTAGCACGATTTAATAATCTGATTAAATATAAAAATGTTTCTGATGGCACTCACCACATCGAAGCTTCACAGTTTTTGAGGCGTGAAAATAGACACGATTAGCACTCTTCTGAAGAAGACGGGCGCATTGAGAGTTTGGCAGTGCCATTTTCACGTATACGGGTGGGCACAAGACTTTTCCTGAGAGGGGATCATATCATGTGAAATGCTTAGAGAGCTATGGGAGGCTCTAACAGATGCACTTTTGGAAGTATACAATAAAAGTTAGGTGGGAACGAGGTGGTTCTGTGCTTTCTAGATCTGCACTCACAAAAGTGTCTTACATCACCGTTGCTTTGATATAAAGCGCATTAAAAAAAACCCAGGTGATCGAAAATTCTGAAGTCCTCCACTACGACGTCTCTTCCAACAATGTCATGGCTTTGGGACGTTAAATACCAGTAATATTTACATTATAAATTTTTCTTCGCCGATTCTTTGTTTTACGTTTTTGCGTGCTATTTCCCTTGGAAGTATTTACCCCGTGGCCAATGTCTCAATCGCAATGTTTTCCCATCGAACAATTTCGTGCCTGGAACTATTTTCTCCCTCTGTGATCATTCACCCCTCCACAGTCCAGGAGCCATGGAGGCTTTTCAAAAAGCACTGCATGAATCCGTCACATGTGAGCAAGTTTTGTTAGCTTTGTATGGTCATAAAAGTGATAAGTGGCTGAGAGAAAAAGGAGGAGAGTGTAGCATGAAAAAATAATTGGTTCCAGTAGTCTAGCTGTGGTCGAAGGCTGCTCGTTTGCGAACTCTCTTTGCTCACACATGGACAGTAAAATTTGTGTGAAACGTCAAAACAATTCCGAAAACCTGCCAGTGGCTTTCCTGCAAGTGCACTTCACACCCGCGAACATTGGCTAACAGTCTAGTTTAGCGCTCTTAGCATGTTTAGTGCTTGTTCATCCCTACACAGTGCAGGAAGGTAGCGGAACTGCAGGACACCTTGAATGAGGCTGTATATGGCGTACAGAGCGAAAGGGAGAGACGACAAAAAGGAAACGCAGGGGCACGTGTGATGAAAAAAAGAATGTTTTTTTGTGCTATTCTGTCCTCCCAGCAGTTCATTTACATGATAAGCTCACTCAAATTGCTTTGATGTGTCATTTAGGCAAGCTTATGGCTTTCTTTCTACTTACGTCCGTCATTACATGGCCCTCTGTCAAATGATGCTCGACGCTAAAAACGTAGCATTTTTTGTGATAGTTTCTGTAGGAAAGACAGGAAGACCTTATCAGTCAATCAGCATAAAATAAAAAAATAGTACATCTACTGATAAATTAGCAGCCGTTGTAACACTGCATGGTTCGAGTCAGTCCGCGTTAGTAATATTTTTGTGCGCCTGAGTCCGAGTGAGCCCAATGTGCCAGATCTATTTCTGGAGTGAGTTTAGTGAGTTCCACTTTTTTTTTTGCTGACCCATGGTCCTATCTACTAATCTTCAGCATTACTATCAGCTTTACCTAGAATCTCATTTGTACTCACGCCAACTCACAAGTATTTCAAAGCAGTATCGTTCATACATCATTTCAATATTTTTTGATAACAAGCGGGGACTACGTGAGGGTGCCTTTGCTCCCCCCGTCCAACACTTTCAGGAATATTCTTCGTAAAGATATATTATGTTGTCATCTATTTTAACATAGATGTTCTTACTCGTTTTCAAGCAATCATAACTCGCATTCTAATGTACTACGTTAAAAGGCGCCAAGAAGCACACCAATTACCCGAGATGGTGGTTTTAAAGAGCCGTGACATTGTGTTCGAACAAGATAATTCTAAGCTGATGCACTCACGAGCTGGCATAGTCAGAATCACTCACGCTCTCATCGAGCTATGAGCCTGAGGCTGGGTGAGCAATATTTTTCCTAGTCTGAGCCCCAGTGAGTCCGCTTGAAGAAAGTATTGATGACTCTGAGTTCGAGTGAGTCCAAAGCGCAAGATCTATTTGTTGAGTGAGTCCGAGTGAGTTCAATGGTTTTTTTTTATGTATGATTGCGTGTAAGTGCCACCATTACATTATTGTGCATCTTAAAATGAGCTTACGCACAATAGCGGTTACCTATTTTTAAAGAGAAATTGCGTAACATTAGTGCAAATAACCATAAATTTTCATAACTGAATGATATTTAAATCATGAGGTCATAATAAGTTTTCTCTGAAAAAAAAATTGGCTGATCGCACGTACACTGGGAATCGATGATATGCGAAGCACAAATGAGGAAGGGTGATAGGTCACTTTAAAATCAGCACAACGTTGCCCCGCCGCGGTGGTCTGGTGGCTAAGGTACTCGGCTGCTGACCCGCAGGTCGCGGGATTGAATCCCGGCTGTGGTGGCTGCATTTTCGGTGGAGGCGAAAATGCTGTAGGCCAGTGTGCTCTAATTTGGGCGCACGTTAAAGAACCCCAGATGGTACAAATTCCGGAGCCCTCCACTACGGCATCTCTCGTTATCATATGGTGATTTTGGGACGTTAAACCCCACAAATAAACCAATAAATCAAGATTTAATTCACGCATTCAGCTAAGAAATATAACGTAGCTTGTGCTGTAGGCGCAATGCCAAAAAGACAACAGAGCTGGCATGCACCTTGCGCATAGTCCTGACTCGTTTGCTAAATTTTGCACATTTTCTCCATCTTTCTTCCTCATTTGCTTTCTTCTTCTCTCTTCTACACGTTTTATTTATGTCTTTTTTCTCTAATACTTCTTATCTATTTCTGCCTTTTTATTTCCTTCTCATTCTTGCCCGTTCTACGCTTCATCCCTTTCTTTTCTTTTGTCTGTCTATTTCTCGCTTACGTTCTTCTTGTTTCTACCTTTTGATCTCAATCTCTCACCTAAATTCCTCTTTTTCTTTCCCCTTCTTCATTTATTTCTCTATATTTCTCCCCTTCTCATTGTTTTAATGCTGCACTTTAAATGTTGTTCTCTCTTCTCGTCGACTTAAAATATTTGTGCTCTTCCCTCTCCCAAATTTCTCCTCCAAACCTGTTGCTGCAATACACAATACAAAGCTACGCTATGCTCTGCTAGTGTGCCTGGATAGCCCAGTGGTTGGGACGCTCCCTTGGTATCGAAGGTATGTGGGTTTGAGCCTCACCTCGTGAATATTTCTATCCGCCAAGAATTGCTATCTTTCTCTGTACCTGTCTTTTTATTTATTTCTTTCCTTCTCTCTTTCTGTACTTATTGTCTGACCCATCAGAGCTATTATAGGCCACACGGGAGAAATCGGTGCACGTGCTCAGGGAGCGAAGCCGAAGATGACTAATTTGAAGAAGAGGATGTATAGGGCATGTGCCCCCTACATCAGATGATCATAATTTCCGTCAACGACAGAAAACTTACGGCGAGCTATAACAGCTTCACTGTTAATGTAGTATGGAGGATTACACATTGCACAAAAGTTCACATTAACACTGTGGTATTTAATTCCGACTTTGACAGTGGCTGCACCCCGCCGCGGTGGTCTAGTGGCTAAGGTACTCAGCTGATGACCCGCAGGTTACGGGATCGAATCCCGGCTGTGGTGGCTGTATTTTCGGTGGAGGCGAAAATGCTGTGGGCTTGTGTGCTCAGATGTGGCTGCACGTTAAAGAACCCTAGATGGTAGAAATCTCTGAAGCAATATACTACGGCGTCTCTCAAAATTACATGGCAGTTTTGGGACGTTAAACCACAACAATAATAATATTATTGTCTAGAGCACCCAACCAGTTACTTTGGCTGCCGTACTCTGCAGAAACATGCAAGCACCGAAGCCGTAGTGATGCCTATAGCATATATTTATACTGCATGCTGGTTTGTTGTGCTTTAGTAGAAGTGTGAACGCAGGATTGTAGCTAACGTAGGACAGCAGATAAGGACAACAGCGTCAACAGCCACGCGTTGCAACGGTCTATACAAGTGTGATTTCGCCTGTATTATGTTCTGCATTGCCATAATATTTCGTGTACGTTCGTATAAGGGAGGCGGAAGTAAGCATATTTTTCTGCAACCGAGTTTACGATAGTAAGAGAGGTTGCAAAGACATCTCTGTCGCGGTTGTTGGAGATACGTCCACTAGGAAGAGCAGCGGCCGCACCGGAAACCGGAAATAGAAATGCTTCTCCTCGTCCCTTCTCTCGCGCAAATCCACGACCACACAACAACACAGGCATAAGCAATAAAATACATCAAAATGCGTAAATTCTGTGCCTAACGTACGTGAAAGCCTGCGAAGAGGGCAGAGGTGCGGCAACCACATATGTTTGCATGAATCCTGTTCGTTTGAAGTATTCACTCTAAAGAGAAGCACAACACGAACTGATAAGGAGGTTAAGCAATCGCGGATGTAGCAAACATTTCTACGTCATTTATTGAAAGAGGTCACCCTTATTCAATGTAATGATCTTTCGAAATCTTCCTCGTTTAAAAAACGCGGACGCGACATGGAAAACGGGTGAGCTTTCTTCATCTATTAGGAAGCTCGGTTGATTATTTTAGGTAATGAGCGATGAATAAACCACAAAAAAACATAATCGACAATTTCTCTTGCTGCCTTTGAAACAGTAAAGCTAGAAAACTCAATAAAATACGGTAGATAATCATGCGGCATAGAAACGTTATCTGTGTCACGTGACGTTGGCCAAGGGACACTGTAATTCTGACTGAATTTACACGTGCTGCTAAGAGAGTGAATGCACCTATTAAATGTGAAACATTTCTTAACGAACTTCGGCGACATTGAGCGTATCTATCTATCTATCTATCTATCTATCTATCTATCTATCTATCTATCTATCTATCTATCTATCTATCTATCTATCTATCTATCTATCTATCTATCTATCTATCTATCTATCTATCTATCTATCTATCTATCTATCTGTCTGTCTGTCTGTCTGTCTGTCTGTCTGTCTGTCTGTCTGTCTGTCTGTCTGTCTGTCTGTCTGTCTGTCTGTCTGTCTGTCTGTCTATCTATCTATCTATCTATCTATCTATCTATCTATCTATCTATCTATCTATCTATCTATCTATCTATCTATCTATCTATCTATCTATCTATCTATCTATCTATCTATCTATCTATCTATCTATCTATCTATCTATCTATCTATCTATTTATCTATCTATCTATCTATCTATCTATCACGACATTTAGCTCTCCTGGCCGTTTTATTAATGGTATTAATACCAAGCTTAGTATGGCATAACATTACTCTATGAAGAACCTATATGACTAGTCCTAACATGAAAACCATGACATGTATGTGATGAATCTTATGATTCAAACTTCATGGCCCTGCACCTCTTTCGGTGATTTGGTCTACATGACATGTTGCAAGACTGGTATGGTATGGCATGATTTCATGGCGAACACAAGCAACAGACCCTAACATGATAATCATGAGATGCGTGGCGTGTAACAATATTACTACATGCCACTCTCATGATGCGCTGGCGGCCGTTTCGATAGCTTCACATGTGCCAAATTTAGTATTACGTGATGCCAATAGATGCCGTAGGTATGTGACATGGTGCAAGCATGATAATCACGAGATGCGTGTCATGTGAAAACTTGACTACATGCCACAGTCAAGGTGCCAATACATTTCGACGTAACGCGGTGCGCGTGCTCACCGGCGTTCATTTCGCCGCTTCACGCTGACGTTGCCACGCCAGGCGCCTGTCCTGCCATATACTCGCAGGCGCGTGCCGCGCTGCGTTGCTTTGACGCATGCACGTTTCAGCGCGTCCGGCGTCCCTCCGTCACGAAAAGAGGGACACGCAGTGTTATATGGGTAACGCATCGGCGCGAAATGCAGCATGTCGCATTTTGCGCCAGTTGCCGTCGGGCCGCGCTGACGGACGCAGGTCGCGCATGGCGTCAGACTATAGAGTGCTCGCGTTTTGCTAACGTAGCGTCACTGTGCCCAGTGTGCGCGCGCATCAACGCTGCATGGGAGTACATTGGGTCTTTCATGATGCACTCGCTACGGATTTGTTAGCTGCACATATACCAAATTTGGTGTTAAAGGACGTCAATGTATGACGAAATGTATGACTAGTGCAAACGTGATAATCCTTATAGGCTTGTGATGTAAGAACATGACAACATACCACGCACATAGTGTGCTCGTGGCCGTTTCCTAGTTCTAAGTTTGGTATCGAGTGACGTGAATAGATTACGAATGTACACAACACATCCAAACATGATAATGTTGACACGGAAGTCATGTACAGCATCATTTACTTCCACCTAGTAACGTTGTGCTGATTTTAAAGTGACATATCAACATTTCTCCTTCGTGCTTCGCATATTGTCGATTACCACTGTACGCGGGATTTGCCAATTTTTTTTTTACAGCGGGGCCTATGGTACTCCTTAATCTTAGGGCGTGCGCCCGCGTGGAAAAAAAAAACATAAGCTCTGCTGAGCTGACCTGATACGATTGAGCGACGACGTCACGAATCAACAAAACTTCTGACTTCATTCCAATGCCTCAGGATGAGTTCAAGTGAAGTCACGTGATTAGACAAAGATAAAAAAATCCCGGAGGCTATGTAACGCTGTTGCAGGAAGCTTCGGCGGAGCGCTGAGCGTCAGTACGTGTTTCGAATCTGTATATGCGTTCGCTTGGTCGTACCAGGAAAGTATAGGCCGAGCGGGCACGTGAGAACGTCCGAGTTAGCAGCGCGCTTATGAAGGATGCCGACGTGCGCCGAGACGGGAGTGCGTCCTTCATCTTCTCTGGTCATTCACCTTCACATACTGGAGTGGCAACAAAATATTTTAGGAACGAAGCTCCTTAAACCACGGGACGTGCGTCCATAATGTATGTAGTAGTAGTAGTAGCAGTAGTAGTAGTAGTAGTGATAGATAGCCATTTCTCGTTTATTCTTGGAATGTCCGCTCGATGACGGTATTTGTATGTGATGACTCTACGATGAAAAGATGTGAGGTGGTGGTACTTGGAGTGTTCATTAGATAGATGGACGGATGTATGGATGGACGCACGAACGGACAGACAGACAGACAGACAGACAGACAGACAGACAGACAGACAGACAGACAGACAGACAGACAGACAGACGCATGGACAGACGAACGGATGGACGGATGAACGGGTGGATGAATGGGCGGATGAATGCGTGCATGGACGGACGCATGGGTGGACGGACGCATGTATAGTTGCACGGGCAGACGTGTGGACGGACGCAAGCAAGAACGAATGGACGGACGGAAGCATGAATGGACTGACCATGGCTTCGCCCCGTTCATCATGAATCACTCCTTGGATATGCTGTGATTTTTTTTTTTTGCAAGCTACTGGAGAAGTGGGCAAAGAGGTACTAAGGTTGAAGCTTGAAGTAATTGGGGTGTTGTTGGTATTGGGGGCATTGGTATTGATATGATAATGATATGTTTACCCGGGTATGTACAGCCCCAAGTGCCTTGATAGCAACCTATATGGTCAGGGCCCAGAAAATAAATGGTTATACAGGCCACTTCGTCGTGAAGGTTGGGTGCTGTACCAATCGCACCCGATCGCCAACAAAGTATTGGTAATACCGCTATCATTGTGTTGATTTTAGTTGTATATGTGTTCATCTCTACAATGATTCCAGTTCCACCTATAGGATTACTGTATGTGCCGCTTCAGAGCTCTTTTTTTATGTGGAATCATGTGAGAGAATGCATTATCTTTGTGCGCTATTCTTAGCATAATAGTAGCAATAAAATTCAGAAGACAAACAGAGACAGATTTTATCTACTTTTGTAGCATTTGAAACCAAAACCAAACAGCCCGTTAGGAGCTACTTCAGTTCAGCGGCTTCTGGCACGTGTTTCGATTTTATTTCAGTCTCTAGAAAAGGAGGCTGATGTCGACAGCATATGCTGCTCTATTGTATTATACGGCTCTTGTTCTGCCCTTAGCAGAATACCGAATTTTCTGTCGTTTATCTCTACTTTTTTCCAAAACAAAGTAAGTTAAGGGAATAACAAGCGTCGTTTATTACTGGCTTAGCTCGGCTATTTCAGAGTTCTGATTCAAGTGTTCTTAAGGTCGTGGAAGCTTCCAAGGTCCCGTTTAATAAAAACATTTTCTTCGAATTCTCCAGAGCTCCCTGCGGCTGTCATGTGGCAGCATAAAAGCATCGTAGTTACCCAAATTTGCATTGTTGGGGGAAGCTAAGCAATTCTATATGGCTATTTGATCGTGTTAAACATATCTTAGACCACGGTTGTTTAAAATTGCAAAAGGCAGTTTTTCTACGCACAGGCAAATACAAGCTAGAGTGTCGCACATTGTTGTCATAGGTGGTCATTTTCGCCAAAGTAGCTACTATGGAACTTCGTCTGGTGACTACCCTATAACTAACCCTTGCCTAAATTGTTTTGTTAGGTTAAGAAGTGCACGGTAGATGATGCTTAGGATGAATAGAGTAGAAAGATAAAAAAGTAAGCACTACACAGGCACGTATAGGAGTGGTACGCAAGCAGGTGAGAAAAACGCAGCTCGCAATAAATAAACATATTCAAAAAGACTTCACAAAAAGAAAACGAAAACTGCGGCTAACTGTCTTCTACATTATACACCCAAAAGTGGGAACGACGCAACTTCACGTGCAGACACATACTGCTGAGCTTAGAACTAGGCAAGCTGCCAGTTGGACTCATGATAATACAATAAACAATTGTACCGGGCCAGTTGGTAAGGATCTATCTTGCTAGGAAGCGCAGCCACTATTACAAAGATTATTATTATTTGTGTTGTGCGTTCTTTGTAATATGGCTGCGCTTCCTAGCAAGACATGATAATACGCTCGTGGTTCGCATGGCCTTTCCGTTGTTAGGTGTTTTATAACCGTTACGCCCTAGAGCTACACCACCTCTCTATTCCGGTGTAGCTACATTTGCGATTAAGACGGAAAATTAGCTTGTCGCGCAGGGTATTCCCAAAGACGTTCAACTAAGGAATAGTATAAAAGTGACGAAAGGATGATTCTTATCGCAAGGATTCCTGCTGCTATCTTACTAAGCCTGAGTGTGCACACGGTTGTTTCTTGGCGAAGGGAGGCGGTATGTCTCAACCCAGCGTGACTCCTCCCCACTTCCCCACAATGGCCGAGTCCACAGGAAAACAGGCTCTGCGGTGGATGTAAAAATAAAAATGAAACGACGATGAACAGTCGCGCTCAATACGACTCGCAACTCTGGAGCGCGTGGCATCACGAGTTCAAAGGTTGCGGCCTCAACTTGTTTTTATTCCAACAACTAAATGCTATTTTCTTATTTCTAATCATAACGAAGTGAGGTAACCGCGTTTAGTAATGGAAATAAGAGCCAGTCTAAGCCATGCGCAATCTTTGAACTCGTGAGGTCATTCACTCTCGTGTCGCAAGTGATACCTAGCGCGACTGTATATCTCAGAGCGGCTTACTTTTAGTACGCTGACATTCCAGTGGCGAAGATAAGAAGTATAAGCAGTTCTTAGGATGCAACGTCCCGGGCCCTAGACCGCCGTTATAGCAAAAAAACTGCATGATCACAACCCGGCACTTTAAACAATGGCGGTGAAGGCATAAAGGTACGACAAAGTAAAGGTACGAGACAGACTTGGATTGCCTCTGGAACAATTAAAGCGTGTGGCCCGCCTTGAGCACATGCCTTTGTTATAAAGTACGAGCAACTTTGCATCTGCGTGGTTCTGCAATCTTCCGTGGAAGCGTGCTATGTGATTTTCTTTATTACTGATTTCCTTTGAATATTTTACACTCACCTGGAATATGCGATGCAATTAGAACAGTGCGATGGTTTACACGAGCAGTTAGGCACCACAAAGTTTTGTTTCTGTATGTATTTATATGTTGCTACTAATTGCATCTGAAAGAAGTCTGCTTATTTATGAAATATGAAGAAATTGTGAAATTTGAGCTGACTAGTACAGTGCTGGTTGATTTGAAGAGGTCAGTTGAGCAGAAGGACTAAAGGTAACGCCTCTTGCAACAACGTCACCCCGCTGCAGTGGTCTATTGGCTAAGGTACTCGGCTGCTGACCCGCAGGTCGCGGGATCGAATCCCGGCTGTGGCAGCTGCATTTCCGATGGAGGCGACAATGCTGTAGGCCTGTGTTCCCGAATTTAGGTGCACGTTAAAGGACCCCAGGTGGTCGAAATTTCCGGAGTGCTCCACTACGGCGTCTCTCGTAATAATATATGGGTTTTCAGACGCTAAGCCCCACATATCAATCAATAAATCTTGGAACAACTTCCTTGTTAGGCACATATCTAATGGTGTCTGTGTAAATGACATTACATCACTGCTAACGCTATACTTTATGCTTGCTTGCCACTGTGAAGCATTGTCATAGCTAAAATTTAATTGCATTTTCCGGCTCGGAGGTTACCATCATGCAAATTAAAACATCAGTATTGATCGAAGCGCCAGTCTTCTGGGTTTCCATGATATGAACCCGCCATTCAATGATTGGCTTTCATACGCTCGCATTTCAAGCATAACTCAAATGAGTGAGTGAGTGAGTGAAATAACTTTGTTGGGTTCACAATAGACGCGAGTTAACTCAGCGTCACCTGACTAGGCCCCCTCGAGGAGCATAACTCAAGTGAAATATTTCTAGAGCTTTTGTCAAGATGCTTAACTGTAAATGGCTGGAACGATAATTGGCGATGTTCAGATAAAACTAAAGCCGTATAAAAAACACTGATAGCATAGTGTTAACAACTAATGGAATTGCTGAAAAAAAAACGTATATGAGAATAAATGGTCATGAAATGGAAGGGTTGGTGCAGTATGCTGCTGCATTATTCACTTTCCAGCTAACAGCTGAAAGAAATTGCAACCACGCGTAATAAAAAAGAAAATCGGGAAGAAGAAGTTTCGTTTGCGTAAGGCAACTCGAGCACAATTCTCCTCTACTTTTTGATTGAAATTGATTGTACTGATTTTCCTTAAGCGCCCCCCCCCCCTCCCCCACAAAAGCTTACCTCCCTCAGCGTGATTTTAAATGGACTCCGGGATCAGAAAAACTGGTAAGTTCCTGCACCTCACGTAATTTCACAGTGCCTTTGAGATGGGCCCATTTCTGACCAGATGACGATGCCATGTGATGACGCCATTTTGTAACGTCCAGCTCTGTGAGGTAATGGTAACTTCGCGTGGCGTACCTAATCTATGTGACTTGTGACGTCATCAGATGATTGTTCGCTTCCCTAGTGTTGACGCCAACGATCACGTGTCGTTTTTGTCGAGACATCTGAGGCCTTCTTGATTGATTGATATGTGGAGTTTAACGTCCCAAAACCACCATCTGATTATGAGAGACGCCGTAGTAGAGGGCTCCGGAAATTTCGACCACCTGTGGTTCTTTAACGTGCGCCCCAATCTGAGCACACGGGCCTACAACATTTCCGCCTCCATCGGAAATGCAGCCCCCGCAGCCGGGATTCGATCCCGCGACGTGCGGGTCAGCAGCCGAGTACCTTGGCCACTAGACCACCGCGGCGGGGCTCTGAGGCCTTCTTCGCCTCTGTATGTATACGACAAAATGTGTCAAAAGAATACGACGGGACACTCGATCGACATGCAGGCCAGTGTGCCAAAACCTATGAACTACCGGCGATCTTTGCGAAGATCACGTGCGTTTTTTTAGTTTTTGTCCGCGTATTTGAAGCACTAAGGGCAATCTAGAGTTATCATTCGGCAATATCTGAAAAAATATATGTCAGCCAGAGGCATAAAATACGGGTGCACGAGAACCCCAGGTGGTCTAAATTTCCGGAGCCCTCCACTACGGCGTCTCTCATAATCATATATTGGTTTTGGGACGTTAAACCCCACATATCAATCAATCATAAAATTCGCAATAAATGAAACACGAGAAAGGAGCGTGGCAACCGCATTATGCAATCGCAGTGCAGCAGAGTCAAAGACGCCGCTCTTCACAGACGCTGGCCGTTCTGTGCACCGAGAGAGATATATTTAGCCACAACCACTGATCCCTGGCCATGCGTCGCTTTGCATCAGCCAAGCAGCAGAAAAGATGCGCGGCACCGCATGTAGTGAAACAAACAAGTCACGACTATTTTCCTGCTCCAGTGGCGCGCGATTCTTTTCTCCACAAACGTCGTCTCAGAGAGCGCATTTCGCTGAAAGGGCATTTCGCTTCGCCGTGGAGCTTACACGCCTTTTCTTCAGCCTGCTGTACATTTATGACTTTTGTGTGCGCACATCGATGTGGAAAGGAAGGTTCTTGAATTCCTGACCTCAGTTGGACCCCGAGAGCAGTGACACACGAATGCAAAAGTATTCTTCTTCTTAAAACAAAAATAATTCGATAAAACTTTCTGAGTGAGTACGCAGTGAATGTTGCTAGTAAATCTGCTGTTGAGCATACTTTTATTAAGACAACCGCATTCTCTAATTGGCGACCAAACATGTGCAAAAATGAACACTTTTGCAACTTTGTCACCAACTATATACTTTATTTCGCACTTATACGTTTGAAATTATTTTCGGGCAACAGTAAAACATCCTGGCAATAAGCTAATTTTAACTATCACATTTTGCGGAATGCTCTCTTTGCATAAAGGAATCCCCAATATGTACTACATTCTCCAAATTGGAAGACGCATGAAAAATCACGAAAGCGTAAAAGTTTGTGAAACTTGTTTTAAGTAAAACCGACCTACCGTTGTTCTAAAGGCAAAAATCTGTCCTAATCTAACTTATAACAAGCTATGGTTTTAAGTTTTCCGAAAAAATTCACATATAGTCAGTGGTACTGAAATTTTTTTTTCGCGAAAAATGTTTTTGGGGAACACTTTTTGCTTTAGGTAGATCTGAATTTTTTTCAAGCATATCACAGAGGGTCGAGCGCGAAGGTTCGGACCATATTTGAAGTCACGATGTCTTGTATGTAAAGCGATGCGAGAGTCAGACAAAGCAACCAGCACACAATCCAAGTTTTCCATCAACGTACGAGGAAACCTAACATACGATTCTTCTAATGCAGTACACCTACTCGAATGCAACGCGTGCAGTATGCAGTACATCGGACAAACAGAAACACTATTTAGGATTCGTTTCAATAATCACAGAGCCCATGCGAGAGCATCGGACGCATTCGTAGGTTTGGTGTCCCTGCCCTAAGCAACTTATTTTTTCTTGGTTCACAATTACAGTAAAATTACTTTTACTAACATTCCTTATACTTTCCTTGGCATATTTGTTTGCCAGTTTTCATTAATCCTGCGTCCAACAGAGAAAAAGACCCCAATAAGTTACCCTTCCTTCCTCCTGTAATGATGTACGTGCCACAGGTATAAACTGTTTCCCCTCTCTCTCTCTTTCTATATATATATATATATATATATATATATATGTATTTTAACGATGACACACGGCGTCAGTCAGAACACCAGTTTATTCTGACTTTTCGTCTTCCTCATCCTCCTTTCCCACATTCACCTGTGAAGTGTCACACGTTTCCCCTCCCCTCGAGAGAGCATCGACTTATTGGGACAATAGTAGCGACGCAGTTTGTTGACGTGCACAATGTGAGTATTTATGCTTAATGGAGCTATGCATCAGTCGATCTCATAGTTCACAGGAGAGACTCTGCGAAGAATTGTGTAAGGTCCTTCCATGACTGAACTGAGCTTTCCTTTGTTCGGTTGCCTAGGTGTTTCGTAGAGGACCGATTCACAGGTTGGAGATCTTGTGGTAGGAATGTTTTGTCGTAGATTATCTTGTTCTTCTCATGATAGGCAAGCGTGTTCTTGATTGCACTTTTCCTTGCTTCTTGCACACTCTCCATTGGTACGTCTAAAATTGTGTCGTATGAAGGAATTACATACATGAGGTACGATGGTGGATATCGGGTTACTTTATGCGGGGTTCTGTTGTATTTATCGACGACATCTTAAAGATGTTTGACCCAAGATTTTTGTAGCTGATCATTCATTTTGCACTTTAGCCGGGTTACAATAGTCTGATTCGTACGTTCGTTCATGCCATTACATTGAGGGTGTTGGGAGGATGTGAACAATTGGTGGACACCATTTCGTTTTAGAAACTGTTTGAATTTTCCAGCTGTGAGAGCTGGTCCACGATCAGATAGGAACTTTTTGGGTTTTCCTGCAGCAAAGATGGCGGTGATGCACGAAATCTATGCATCACAAGTTTCGTTTTTTGTGGGGAAACGCCCAGACATACCGCGTAGCGTGGTCGATCGCTAAGTGAATAAACTTCTTTGTCGAGCCGTATCCTGAAAAGCCACCTATAGTGTCCATTGCTACAAGATCAAAGGGTTGTTCTGCTGGTGGTAGTGACTCGAGAGATCCAAATCTCTTGGTTTTCGGCTTCTTGCAACGCTGACATATGTCACAGGGGCGGACGTAGGATGAAACGTCTGTGATGATTTCCGGCCAATAGTAGGATGATGACAACAAGCTCAGAGTTTCCTTTACTCTGACGTGTCTGAACTGACAGTGTGCTTTCTGCAGAAGGCCCCGTCGAAGCTTGAAAGGAACCACTTAACGAATTCCTTTACGTGTCACGATAGTGACCCCATTTTCCGTTCTGTACTTGCAGCGAGAGCGGTCATCCTGGTAAGTTTAAAGTTCTGGTAATGAAAGGAGTTGAACCATAAAGCTTCGCGAAAATGCGTCCGCCTCGATGTTTTTGCTGCCTTTTTGATGTCGAATGTTAACGTCATACATCGACAGCTTCAAAGACCATCGAAAGAGTCGGCCATGGGTTTTTTTTATGTTTCTGAGCCATTGTAAAGCAGCATAATTGGTGACAACAGTGAATGGTCGTCCATGTAGATAGCAGTTCCACTTGTCAACAGCGTCAATTATAGCGAGGCATACGAGCTCTGTAATGGCATAATTTAATTTGCGCGTGAGTAGCTTACGCGAGTGATAGGCAACGGGGTGTTCTTTACCATCATAATTTCGTTGCTTCAGAACTGCACCTACGCCTACGTTAGATGCATCGGAATAAAGAATGCATGGTTTCTCGCAAGAAAAAATTCATGAAATGGGTTCTGTGGTCAGACAGTATTTCATGTTTTCAAAAGCTTGTTCACATGAGGAATCCCATTCCCATGTTGTGTCCTTCTTCAACAGCTTCGTAAGTGGGAAAACTATGCCACTGAAGTGCAGTAGAAACTGGCGGTAAAGGTTGGTGGTGCCTAAGAAACGCTGAAGCTCTTTGAGAGATTTCGGTCTTGGGAATCGCAATACAGCTTCAATGTTTCTTCGTATAGGCGATACTGTACCGTGCGACATTCTGTGACCCAGATATTCAATAGAATCTTGGGCAAAATGGCACTTCAGTTTGAGTTTTATATTCTCCATTTTTAGGGCATGCAATAGAGCTTTGAGGTGATGTAGGTGATCAGTAAATGTGTCGGAGAAGACTACGATATCATCAAAATAATTACCGACATTCTTTAAGTTATATTTTGTAATAACTGATTTCACGGCTTTTTCGAACATAGCAGGAGCATTTCTCAAACAGAAAAGCATAACAAGCCACTCATAACGGCCATTCGGCGTGACGAAAGCTGTTTTTGGGATGTCCTCTGGGTTCATTTTGATATGCCAGTAGCCTGATGTGATATCCAATGTCGAAAAATATTTCGATTTCCCCAGGTAGTCTAGAACATCGTCATACGCGGAATAGGTTGATAGTCAGGCACAGTGACAGAGTTAAGCTTTCGATAATCAATGCATAAACGTGTGCGCCCTTCACCTTTTTACTCTGCAAGCATGACGGGAGCCGCGTATGGCGAAAAAGATGGACGCACTACACCTTGCTTGAGAAGTAAGTCCACTTCACTTGCCTGACAATTTCCTCTTTGTCTGCCGGGGAGCATCGATACGGTGGTCTGTGGATAGGGACTTTGTTGTTGAGGGCAATGCAGTGTCTTTCATCCGCGATACATCCGAAGTCCATCTGAGACTTTGAGAAAATGTCCTCGTAACTGTGAAGCGCATCTCTCAAAGCAGCTTGTTGCGATGGTGAAAGGTGCGTGACGTCAAAGGCTTGGAGGAGGATTGTATCGGCGCTGAAGACACACTTTTGAGTTTGAAAGGAAATCTGCGGAGCTTTGTTGTCTTGAAGCAAAGTCATCGTGTTGAAGTCCAGTGAAAGGTTGAAAAAGGAGGCGTTGTCCAGGCCTAGCGAGAATTCAGTCTTCATGCCTGGCAGAACGTGTGCTTGGACTGCCTGCTTTATCTTCCCCATTTCCAACTGTATGTGTACGTGGCCCAAAGTTTTTGTGGTTGAGGTGACTTGTTGGACACTAATGCATGGATCCTCGAGCAACTGCAGCTTGAGTTTTTTGAACACAACTTCATTCATACAGGTAATAGTCGCTCCTGTATCCAGGGTTGCGTTCACCATGTGTCCGTTCACAAGTGCACCAAAACGTATTAATGAAGCTTCGGGCCACCCTTTTCGTTTCCCTGGTTGTCAGTTAGAGCAGACACCATTTCACGACGAGGGCACTCATTGTGCCAGTGAAAACCGATTCGGCAAACCAGCGGATGCACAATGTCGGCACTCACTGTGAGGGGTGTGCCTCGATCCTGCAGGGAGCCATGGTCGCGTAGAATGAGGCTCTCGATGCATGAGCTGGCGCTTTGACGAGCGTTGGGAAGCATCTCTGGGGACAGAGTCTTCCACATTAAGCGCAGCAGCAAGTCACTTGGCCGGGGTGGTGAGCGTCAATCCAGCTAGGCGCCTTTTGATCTCCTCAGGTACACCGTCGGTCAGTCCTGATACTATGTGAACGTCTTTCAGGTCTGCGAGGCGACCAAGACGCGTCTTCTCTTCGTAGTAGTGCCTGATGCGCTGTTCTCTTTTGAGCCTGCAGTGTATGAATTGGCGGAAAGGGTCACTTACAGGTGCAGAAAATCGCGCTATCATGCTTGTTTTGATGCCTTCCCACGTATCTTCTGCGTCAAAAATCTTGATGAGGTACCAGCGGGAAGGTGGTACCTCACCCAGCGGGTGAGGTACTACCTTCTAGGTTCTCGTTGATGCAGTCGATGCGATCTCGTTAGGACCAGCTGACGTTGTTCGCCTTCGTTTCGAAGAGGTGCAACCACTTGTCGAAAGAGACGTCGTCTTCAGCTCTGGTGTATTTCGGCAGGCTGATCATCTTGTTTGGTGGGCTCATGATGTTGTTGCGGTAGATCCTGTTGACTTAACCTGCATTTCTGCATTTCTTAACCAACTTAAATCACCGCCAGGCTATTCTACCGCTACAGCCTCAGGCATGCGCTAACGCCAAAAGTAAATTTACGCCCCACTCCTGCTTCTTGAAGCATGCATTCTGCTTTAAAGTGGTAGTGACCCCATTTCACGAAACTGAGCTAATTCTGTTCTATTAATCTCCTTTGTACACACACACACACACACACACACACACACACACACACACACACACACACACACACACACACACACACATATATATATATATATATATATATATATATATATATATATATATATATATATATATATATATATATATATATATATATATATATATATAGTAGGCGGGATACCAGTTTATAATACAATAATAAGAAGAAGTAAGCGACACTAATGCCAATTTCAAGTTCAGATGCTGCAGACTTCGTGACCTATATAATTTGGTATCTATAGGCTAAAATATTTGGCAACTACTTGCGTTATTGCAATGGCTGCATCGAGACAGCAATGGTTTATCACCATACTGCATTCCTTCACTTCTTTACCACTCCCCTCTGACTCAAGATTGGCAAAATACGCCCTTCAAGTTTTGAAGTGAACCAACACTGCAGCTACACATTTATTGTGTTGCGAAACGTATTCATAACTATCTCGTTTTGTGTGTTGCTTGCAGGTGGTGCCGGAGCAGCAAATCAACCAAGCGCATTGAGGACACAGCAAAACCATGTTATTGAATTAGCCTAGCTACCAAAGCTGAAAGAGGTGAGCCCGAGCACTTCCTTCATACGCATTCATAATATTATCTTCCGGATTGTGCCATCAAGAATATTGCATACATATGTATATAATGCACACCGTTACTTCAGTGCAGTCATTAAGAGCTAGGTGGCAGACTGGGGTGGCATCATCTTGGCGGCATGTAGCACCTTCGCCATCTGCACAACAGGGTGCGCTGTTGTTGCTACTGAAGTCGACAACCCCCGTACGGAACTTGGATAATTTTACTGCATGCATACATCTATGTCTGACAGCACGTGGTATTCGTGTTCTTTTATGGTCTGTCTTGCACAATAATTATTACTCAACAAAGAGAGTAGCTTGCATGCCGGAAGATCATCCAGGAAGACATCCGTGGCATATAATTAGGGTTTGCGTGCATAACAACTTTTAATGTGTACGACAAGACACTTTCCTCGTCGTTTCCCAACTTCCACTGTCAACGCTTCTTTGAAGGTGTTGTCCAACCTTTATAGGCCCAGCTTGGTAATAAGAGGTGAATCGAAGTTTACATTGCATGTTCACTTTGTAAAAATAACTTTGGCATGAATATGTTTGATGTTGGTATGAGACAGAATTCACACAGTTTTTCTCGTAAATATCTCATGTTATTTACCGATACACTTCCCTGATATCCATCTTTGTGGTTTGTTGGTATTTTGTCTCGTGTACAAATGTAGCATGAAGCGTTATGGTAGTTCCTGGTTCACATCGGGTCTTACCGTAAGCACGCGTAATGTTGAGCAACGAGGAGATTGATGCAGAGCACGTCAAGTGCATCGTGCGTGAGCTGGTGGAAAATCAAAAGGTAATCCTCGTATAGCAGCTGCAATCATCGCTGAACTTATCACCACTAAGTTCAGATAGGCGGGCAGGGCTTGATTTTGCGTAGGATGACATCACCAGCTTGATTTTCGCGCAATGGAAGCAGCACGTGTCGTCTGCACCCCATGCGGTGAGTAGCGTATTTCATGATGACATGGCTAATACGTAGCACGAAGCAGAGTTTAAATGCGTATGCATTTTTTAGTCGGGGCATGTCAGGCGTCTGACAGTGTCCGCGCACCGGCAGGTGTTATCTCTCCACTCTCACTCCCTCTTCCATAGCAACAGCTGTGGGTGCGCACACTTATTCTCACTCCTAGCAACCGAAGCAGGTGGTGCGGGCCGAGTAGAAGAAAGTGAGTGGAGAGGAAGAGCGCACCTCGGCATGTGAGGGCGCTCGCATCGTGGGAGCTCGGTGGAGCCCTCACGTGTGTGGAGAGGGTTGGTGCAATGCTTCGCCTGTTCTTTTCTCGCAAGTCGCTTTCTCTCCTCTCCCATCCAATATATATATATATATATATATACATACATACATATATATATATATATATATTATATACACATACGCGCGCCTCACTCTCAACCTTTCTCTGGCTGATGATTGTGTAAATATTTGGTTATGGTACAAATTCTCGTCTCCTCATTACTCCATTAAAATTACTACGCCGTGTATTCTCGGTGCCAGAAATGTATTCAAATTTCTTCAGGAATCTTTTTGTAGAGGTGGGGGGATTTTTGTTTCGAATTTGGTGTTAACTCATTTTCATTGCTTACATAAAATTAATATTTGTCGAGTCTTTCAGCGAAATGAACTACCCTAGCTGCTACGGCACTCTTAATACTATTTGAGAACGGCATCATCTCGATATGGTCGAAAGTGCAAGGGAGTTCCCCTTTGAAAGAAGGAATAAATGAAAACAGGAGAAAGCAGTGAAGGAAGGAAGAAAGGAAGAGAAGACAGGAAGGTTAACCAGGTACATGCCAGGTTGTCAACACTGAATTGCGGTAATCAGCAAAATGAATGGAAACTTGTAAAAGAAAATATCAGAAAAAACCTAACATGTCGACTTTAAGCCGTATTTTTACAAGTCGTTTTCAAAAATAACAGCGTTGTTGTGGTTCCAACTATTTATCACCCGGCAATAATAAAAAAAATCAGTTCGGCGTCATCACAAAGAGCTTATTTTATAAATGTGTGAGAAAACAGGTCTGCCATTTGGGTTTGTGTGTGTACAACAGATCTTTTTTTTTCATGTTTTGTAAAAACGCACGTCGTAAGGATAGCTGTCACTTTCTTTTCAGCGTTATAAAGTAAAAACAAAACACGACTTTAGTATAAAAAAGGACAGCGGAACGTTGAAAAAATTGAGAGAATTCTCGCACTGCGCCGCAGCCGTGTCAGAGCTTAAACTTTGGAAGTCTGTTTGTGGAAGCTAAGCTTTAGCGCAATGTCTGGGATTTACCAGCAGAGAGGTTAGCGCCTTAAATCGGTACTTGTCATTTGTAATCAAGACGTATCTTTACTGTTAAAGAGATTTGTCCAATTTCAAAACATGTCCACCATTCCACTGGGCTTGTTTTCTAGGCTCACAATAAAATAAACTGCTTTACATGTCACAATGTTTTACAATGCTTATTTTGTTTGTGCAAGATATACAGTGCCTTATTTAGTGAAGCTTATCGTAACGTTGTTAAAAGCCTTGGTTCACTACAGCTTAAAGTGACATCACTCAATGAAACACTGCAAATAAAACAAAACAGGGAAGTTGCTACAGCTAGACTGGGTCATGCAAAAATGCCACGCCAGCTCTATTGTAAAGGTTATCCTTTTCGTACCACCACAGTCCATCATTGTCTCCTCATGGTTCCCACAGAAAACAAAGACGTTTTCACATGACGAATTGTTGATTAGTATTACACATTTATTCCTTGGTACATCACTTTATTGCGTGCATCTGCCTTTCTTTTTAGATTATATCAGCTAGTCTATTGAATATTGAATATGCGTGTAAATTTCAATGACAAGTATATGCTTTGCTGCTTCCCTGTAAGCAACAGTGCGATATTAATAGCGTTTACAAAAAAAATGCTTTGCGTTTTATTTTCCTCGCAGCTATTGATTTCTTTGTTAGTACTTCTCGAGGTTCTCTTATTTGTAATAAAAAATTATTGACCACTTCACCACATCTTGTTTTCGCAGATTTTTCGTGTTTGCTTATATTGTTCGCTTATTATTTTCAACTGGTTTGCTGCCTGCTTTAGCAGACACGTTCATTTATGCTACTCAGCCTTTACCGTGGAAAGAAGCATGAATTGAAGGACTAGTTTGCTTTGTTAGACGCAGTAATAATAAAAAATACCAGATAATGGCTTGTCTGTTAGTTCACAACCTTTACCATTTGTCGCAACCAGGCGGTCATCCGTCCAGTGATCCAATTTACCACTAAAGTGGAGGCAGTAAACTGAGACAATGGCACCGTTCCGTGCCACCTTAATGCACTAATATATTCTGTTGGGCAGAATTAGGGGTCTAGGCCAAGAGCTTACTTCCTTGGCTGACTGCTGGATAAAATCTTGACTTACGATGACCGTCATTATATCACGGGACATGTCCCCTGTATTTAAGCACTGCATTTTTTTCATGCTTTCCGAAATTCACGGTTAGTTGGTTTTGGTAGCGCCAGTACCAGCCATCCAAATTGCTGCTTTTAAGGTGCTTGACCAAGCTACGAATCGCTAAGCGGAGTCTCCACGACACTGGCTTAAGCACTAAGGCCTTAAAAAGTACTTTTTTTGGAGTTGGGAATGATAAACTTGAGAAGTTTGTGCCTTTATGGTGCCACTGCGGTAACGCCTCCTGGCCTAGAAAACAAAATGCACAATACTAAAAAATTAAAAGGAGCCAAAATATGTCATACAGTAGAACACAAGATGTGTACACACGGCAACATTAATCTGGGCGTGAGTAAAAGATGTTTGACAGTTACTTTAGGTAAGTAAAATAACCTTATATGCCTTCGTGAAAAGCCAAATGTTCTCTATGGCTTGACATATCAAGGAAATCACGCAAAAGACGGATAATTTCAGATGACATAAACACGTATTGAGAACGTTGTGCAATTTGGAAGACGTAACATGATCAACGTACTTCATGATGTTACAGTTTATTTTGTCGTAATCTAATGAACTTCAAAAAATGACATTCGCAATGAAACGGCCAAGTAAGGTCCTTTTAAAAAGGCTCTCTTGATCACTCGGCACGGCGAAAGTAATTCTCGCTAGCTGATCGACTGTACAGGAATCGGTTGTTTATTAATATTGAAAATGGAAAGCAAATTGCACCGCAGTTGATACTGGTTCTTTTCAAGAAAAAAAATGAGCATATTCATTTGCTAGCCCATTCATACGCCTTGTTATTGCCGAGAACACAAAATTTATTGCGGTCTAAGTTAACAATGACAATGACAGGCCAAATCATTTATCGTGATCAAAGGCCCCACCATCACTTGATAAAACATGCGAGGTTGCCTGCAGTGAGGAAAGGCAAAAACTCGGCACGCGAAAAAAAAAAACAGCGAATTTCTTAATTTCTTTAGTGTAAACTAGATTATAAAAAAAGACGCAACATACTTGAAGTGTAAGTTGGCTTCAATTTATTACCACGTATGAAAGGTTAAAGTGCTATGTCGTTCAAGACTGCGTGAAGCCCCCAATTAGAGAAAGCTATCCAGGCGGCAGAAACTTACGAAGCGAGATCCTCGAGTCTGCAGTAATTGGTTCCGCAGAAATGGAGCGCAGGTCTTCGCTGCTGCAATCCGTTGCAAGGCGCTGACTCGGATGCTGCGTAAGGCATAATTACATTAGGTCACCGTGGCGTGTGCCATTTTGCTACATTAAAGCAATTTCAAACGTAGTGGTGCCCCCGCACTAACATAAAATGATGGCGAGAGGTCTTCGCTCTCTTTTTTTTTCTCCTTCTCTCTCTCTCTCACAGAGGAAGACAATAGAAAAAAAGAAGTTTGCAGAAGCACACGTGCTTTTGAACTTACTCATTACACATTTATTTTAGTAGTGCGGGTTTTTATATATTAATTAAGCAACGATGTAACAATATAACCAGGGACCTGAAAGGAGGATAGAAACTTAGTTGTCATAAATATAAATCCCAAAAACTTGCATAACAAGTGGTAAGTGCTACCGGCCCTAGTAACATAAACAGAGAGTGAATATTAGAGAAGCATGTCAGGCTAATGCACCCTTCAGCATATTAACCTGCAGAGACATTGTGCTCAGCTAAATCTACAGATATAGACCGTTACAGCCATTGAACCAGTACAGAATTCTACAGGTGTGCGATGGGAAGACCTGGTGGCCAACGAGAATTTCGAGGATGAACTGGACTTGCAGAACGGCTGCTGCAAGCGGAGCCCTGGACTGAAGGCTCCCCTTCGCAAGTCAAGAACTTCCACCTATATCTGGGAGCTTCTCCGCAAAAATCACCCAGTGAATAAATAAAATTTCACCAATATCGTCTTTAATGAATTGAACTAAAATACTACAGCAACCTATCAGGTGCGGCGTAGAGTATCGTTATGTGTTAACTTTACACTACGTTAATATCTTGGACGTTTAATCAAGCTTTTACATGTATTAACGCTTGCATTTTATTCTGCATTTCGCATATTAAGAGGGCGAATGCTGAGGTGTGCATTTCAACCCGCAGTCCCATACTCAAGCGCTGCATACGCCACGAACGTGGCGCTGTCACCGGTTATTCTGCTTGCGAAGCTCAGGCAGTAGTGGTGATATGCCACACGATGCGGCTATGGCCTCTTTCACTGTTTACATTGCCATGCCGCAATACTGTGACAGTGCGCGAAAACATTTATGTGACCATAGAGGTCAGGCTGTTCTTGAGCGTGACTTGTGGCGCTCTTGTTCCAAGATTACAATAGGCGTGGCTATACGACGCACCTGTCTAACGAGCCCCGGTTGGGCTTCCACAGTGTCCCCCACTACATGCTGCTCATATTACGTGTACAGAGTTCTCAAATTCATCGAACTTAGTATCACAATCCCTTATAACGGGGCGAGTGGTGAAAAGTATTCTGGTATTCAGTGGACGTCTATCTTTTGTGCACGCAGAATGATCATCCAAAGCCTACAGTTCATAACTGTTGACCTGCAGCTCACGGGACACAATGCTGGCCACAGCGACTACCTCTTTTGATAAAGTCGAACATGCTTGAGGCGTGCGCACATAAGTTTAAGAAGAGTAGATAAGAAAGGACAAGGAAGTTAGCCAGTTCTCAGACTGGCTGGCTACCGTGTACTTAAATTTATGTACTTGTTAAGAAACCCTAGGCCGAAACTTACGGGGCCCTCTACTACGGCGTCTCTCGTAATAATAGTGTGCTTTTGAAACGATGAACGCTACCAATTCTTGCCTTCTTTAGCGTTCTACTATTTCTCTAGAGCCGTGCGTTGAGCACAACTATTCAGTTAGTTTGCCACCATCCAGCCAGCCACGTGCGTCTAATTTACCACTGTCGCTTTGTGAGTCTGAAGTCTATTGATTGACATCAGATCAATCATCCCCGAGAACCCCAGATGGCACTTAACCCTCTATTCTACATGCAAGACATACGCTTCTCCAACTCGCTGTCTTTAACTTTCTTTACTTCTTTTCTTATAGAAATCTTCGCACAAGGCGCCCGTAGCTGCGGAAAGGAGAAAGCATCGGCATACTGCCACGACCGTCTTTAATCTGCTAATAGCATTGAGGTTGCGCGGCTTTGCTTGGTTCCCTTTTTTCTCCTTAGTATGCCTATTTCAATATCACACGACAGAGATGGGTGATGCGTGAGCAGCATAATTGACCAGCACTTAGCTTGGACAGCACGTGCCATACTCTCGGTAGCCCAGAATCTTCACTCAGTAAAAGGTGGAGGCTACAGGGCATTTTGATAAAGTTTATGTTGATATAAAAAACAAAAAAAGAAACACGAGAGGCAACGATAAATGAAGAAAGACGAACATTGTGCAGTGTATGTGTGTATGCTTCTGCATTTGCATCACACGCTGTTTTCGTATTCTTTCCTCAGTGTGCGGTTCCTCAACGAATGACGTGTCATGGTCCGTGAGGAAAGAACGAAGACTGTACTTTAGTATTCCTGTTCCGTCAGTAATGGTGTTGATTTTCAAGTGCGAACTGCTTTAGGGGCCCGTGGTGTCGTATGCTGTCATCGCTTGGCATAACGCTGGAGAAACTGCGTATCATCGCATACATCACGAACACGCTCACGCCAAGGAAAAGACATCATCCGTTTGTTTATTCAGCGCAATGATGATGATATTAGATTTTACCACTTGCCAGTAGCATAGCATGAGGACAACAGAAGATTCGGGGGGACTCAGTGTGATTTAGGCACGTTTTCCTCTTGCGACGCAACGAATAATGCACTCAAATAAGTAAGTACCTTTCTTGCAGCCGTTTTTTTTTTCATCTCGCACCGAACCTTTTTAGGTCCCTTTCAAATCTAAGGAAAGAGACAGGCGAGTTCGTTGTCTTATATTCGGCTTCCTAAAAAAAAACAAAAAAAGATGAGAGCATAGAAATGCCACGTCTTCGCAATGTCGTACCTTTTGTAGAAGGCTGTTCCTTTTAATTTTATTATCCCCTGCGTATACAATGTAAACCTGCACTCGAAACAGATAAACTCAAATTCGTCGCTGAGGTACAGTCGCAAATCGCATGAGGCACTCGGCTTATTTGGAAAAGACACGTGCACTCACGTCCGGAGCGTGTGCGAAATGAGGCGCAGATTCTCAAAGATACGATCCGCGGAGCTACCTGAATACAAAGCAGGAACTCAAAGTGGGTGTATAAGGTGCATTTAGCATCACTCTGGGATATTCGGCCACGCTTGAATTCCATCTCGGCAAACGCATCCGTGCTCTACATGCTCCGGATCCTAGATTGAATTCTTACGCGCACCCTGCCTCCCCACTCCCTCCTTTTTGTTTGTGGCAGTTTGTATTTTATTAACCGACGCATCTTCAAGAGCAAACTAAAATAATAAAAAACGATGGCTGCATGTTTTGAAATGCATAGATGCGGCGATGAGAAGCCGCCATACAGTGTCTTAATGCGCTCTCCCTTCTTGGTATTTTTTACTCCTTGGTTTTCCCACTCATATAGTATGTAGCTTGCAAAATTACAGTGTCATATTCTGTTGAACTTCACATATAGGTTTTTAATGACCATTACAAAGTTCTTTATTTTACATATATTTCTTTCTTCTCTGTTCTGATTCATTTGTCCTATAGGTTTTCACGCCATACTTCTAGGCCCAAATGAAATAAATAAATGATCCCCCGTTCATCTTGTATAGGTAGTCCTAAGAGTAGCCTACAGCGCAGTATAGTATGGAAAGGCGTTTTTTTTTTGTGAGCTGTACAGTAGGATCAGTGCAAATGAGTTCTGGGAGAGCTCGCAAGGTGGCAGAAAGGTTAGGAAGAGGAAAGAAGACAATCATCCGTTTGTAACACGAAGACACACAAGGAAATACGTGTAAATTTTTCAGAAAGAAAAGCTCCTTAGTTGCCGAAAAATTTGTTCTTGTCCCGGACTAAAGAAAAAGACAAAAAAAAAGACGACATGAAAAAAGAGACAACGAAAGAAGTACACAAGGACCAACACTGGTCTCTGTGTACACTTTGCAATGAATCTTAGCGTGGTTCACAAAAATTTTCCGCTAAGCAACGTGCAACAAACTAGCCCGCTTTTAAGTATTATTGCATATGGCCCATTGTTCTGTTCGTCCTGGTCCCGGAACCTGGGAAAACGACGAATTTTTCGGCAACTAAGACGGTTTTCTTTCTGAGAAATCAGCACGGATTTCTTTATGTGTCTTCGTGCTACAAACAAGGGGTTGTCTTCTTTCCCTTTCTTAGCAGGATTATTCGAAGTGTAACGCTTACTACGAACAAGCTGCACAATCTCATAGCTTGCGAAAGAACAATAGCGCATATGCAATAAGAACGAAAAGCGGGCTTCGGTTTGACTGCTCGGCGGATAATTTTCGTGCACCACACTAAGGCTCAACGCAAAGAGACCAGTGCTTGTCTTTGTGTACTTCTTTGTTGCCTCTTCATGTGGTGTGCCCAAAATTTTCACTAGGCACAAATGCAGTGGTTAACCCTAGGAGAGAGTCAGAGGAGGTGTGATAGGTAGGAAGTCACACTTTATGTATCAGAAAGCGTATTTTTTATCGGATGGCTTTAAACACGGCAACTTCTCCGTCACTTCTGTAGAGGATAAATGCCACTTGTTTGTGCAAAAGCAGTTGCTGGGGTCGCCCTATTGTTTGCGTTCGTTCGACGTTTGTGGTAGGTGTGATCCGACAAAAAATTAAAGCCTAAGAAGTATTGGGGGTTGTCTCGACAGCCTAACTACTACGAAGTTGATGGTTTAGCAGAATAACGAACTTTATGGTCAGCCGAACGGAACAGAGAGCGCTGCCACCCCGCAATGCAAGCATTACGCACGCGTTCGTCGGCGAAGGAGCTTCGAGAGGGGTAGGAGAAAAGCGAAATGCAAAAATGCCTTTGTGTGCGTTATAAAAGGTCACCATTACAATGACCCTGCATTTAAAAATTAATTCATCGCATTCCATTGATAGATAAATTTATATGTAGGGTTTAACGTCCCAAAAACACTATATGATAATGAGAGACGCCGTAGTGGAGGGCTCCGGAAATTCAGACCACCTGGGGTTCTTTAACGTACACCCAAATCTGAGTACACGGGCCTACAACATTTCCGCCTCCATCGGAAATGCAGCCGCCGCAGCCGGGACATTCCATTGAGGCGTACATCAAAATTAGGTTATATATAGCAGTTTCGGTTGGTAAAACCTATGAATGATTCTTTTTGTACAGTGAGGCTGCCTTTGCCCGATATATGCCTAGTAACGGTAGTAGGCGCCTGCTGACAGTCTATAGGCTTATATGGCAGGTGACGAAACCCCATTTTGTCCACTTACGTGACAGTGTGCGTATTTCAAACCTTGCGGTGAATTCACGACATCACGTAATTTAACTAGCCAGAAGTGTCCTAACCACATGCGATTTTGCAAGCCAATTGTAGGGATACGTGTGGATATGTCGACTTCAGCTGGCTGCTATCCACAATGCAAGCGGTGGTTGCTATACCAACGGCTCCCCTTGACAAGCAGCATGCAAATGGTCATCCAGCACTGCCCCTACCGGAGACTGACCTAGATAGACGTGAGTAATGGCTACTGCTTCGTTTTGCGGAGCGGAAGCGGCTGGCCTGCTGCAGGCGGTACCGAAGAAACAGGGACACACACCATTTGCGCCTGCCCGCTCGGGCCAGTGAACGATGTGAGATGGTGCGCCGCTACCACCTGCTTGGTTTTCTTGCCTAACGGCGAAGGATTTCCTCCTCCAAGCAGGTTCCAGAATACTAGCCCTGCGAGCCCCCCCCCCCCCCGCCCTTTTTTTTAATTTATGGCTCCTGCGAACCTCGACGCTTTATAGACGAATGCATCGCCTTCGTCCTCTATGTCAGGACTGACAAGATACACTCTGGTCATCTACTCACCCCTACTCGGTATCATGTCTTTTTCTTTTCAAGAACTTTACTTCCCTTTCCCCAATCCATAAAGGTGCTGAGCCATGCCCTCATGATGGGAGGCAGAAAATAGCGCCCTTTCACCTTCTTCTATCTCGAATCACGGTCGCTCTATGATTCAATATGGACTTCGTGTAGTCTGCACCCGCCATGGTGGTCCAGTTAATAAAGAAAAAATTACCTTTGTGGTCCAATGGTTATCGGACTAAACCTGTGACCACAGATGGCGGCACCGAACCCCGGCCGTAATGGCCGCAAGACACTAGAGACCCTTGTACTTTAAGTACACGTTAAAGAGCACCAAGTGGTGGGAAACTTACGGAGTTTTTCACTACGGCGTCTCCCATAGCCATCATGTGATTTTGGGACATTAAACCCCCAGAGTTCTTTTTTATATTGTCCGCCCCACCGAGGAGCAAGTTCCGTACTTCGAATGTCGACCTCGACCATAAACGAAGCAGCTTCGACATAAGACCATCATTACGGAGGAAATGGGCTGACACGTTTTCTAATGTGCGGCCTTATACCCCTGTCACACGGGCACTTAAAAGTCTTTTAAGTAAGCGGTCTTTTTCCGAAAAGGAGTTCCTGACAGCAGACACACGGCACAGAGCGAACTCCTTTTCAGAAGCGGTCTTTTTCGTAAACGGCGTTCGTCGATCTCTTTTACGGCTCCGAATGAGTAGCCTCGAAACCAGTGGGCGCCAGCAATTTTCGAGTGGTGAGAAAAAAGAGCGAATGCTTATTTTTCTGTCACCAAAACTCTTTGTAAAAACAAATTTCATATCCTACAGAAGGTGTAATGAACTCTTTTAATGGTTATTTCCTTTTCTACTCTCGTAAGCAGCTACAACGCGTCGGCAATATTACGTGGTGACGCTCGGTCTTGCGCTGCTTTATCCTCTCCTTGGCGGCTTTTGCAGCGTCTGCCTCGCTTTCCAGAGCGAGAAGGCAGGCCGTGAGGCTTGCGATCCTCGCTTTTTCTCCCGTACGGTCGCCCATAACGTGTCGAGAGCAGTCGAGAGCAGCGAAAAACAAATACGGTAAATAAAAGCACAGTGGTGCCAGACGGACTTGTGCACGTCGCTAGTTGTGCGAATGCTTCCTTATCTAGTGCAAAAACTTTCATATTGGTGTTTCTTCATCTCTTATTCTTAAATTTATTTCAAGACACGAGCAGTGCCACAAGTCTTTAATTTGCACATCGTGATACATCGTTTAATTTTCATTGCTTCTCTTTTAACTGCTAGCGCCACGCTTTCGCTAGCGTCTTCGAACGAAAACACTAAAAGGAGATCGTTGCTGCCGTGTGTCTGCGCCGCATACACCTCTTTGTTAAAAGTCTTTCAACTTCGTAAAAGACCACTTACTTAAAAGACTTTTTGCGTGCCCGTGTGACACAGGTATTATATACGACATAGCACTCGCAAGCCTTGAGGTAGCGAAAGACACGAAGTGCTACACGAGCCGCTGGCTACTTTTCTCTAAGAAAAGAAAATGGCACGACTGCATTTTTTACGCCCAATGCAACTTTGCAAATTTTTTATTTACATGAAAAATACGACACGTTTCCTTCACGACGAATGTTTAAAACCTATTACAACTTTAGATTCCAGCGATTGCCGGCAGTGTGAACAGACTCCTGAATCGGAAAACGAGACTAAATACACTTCTTTGGTTTTAAGAAATGCCATGTGTTTGCGTGCTTGTCTGAAGACGTAAAAAAAAAACACCAAGCCTGTGTGGAACGTGCAGCACTGCCACCGCGAAGGCTGGAAGAGCGGCCTTCCAGAACCCTTTTTAGCACTATTTGGGTAGCTGCTGCAAGCACACTTGCAGGGTAGCCACTGCGCTATTAATTATCGCGTAGTAGGCATTTATTATGCCACCCTGCGTGATCTTTCAGAGAACACATTTGCATGGAACTTTTCGCAATTTTTTTCTGCTGTAGCTGACGATGATGAAAAATTATGGCAGAAGCTCATGTAATCCCCAAAATACCCCACAGTGAGTATGCGCCACAGTAATAAGGTGGACAAGATCAAGCTTTTGTGAAGGGTTGGAGAATTCAATGACCCACTCGTTGCGCCTTTCACGTTAATGACACTTGGTTGTTCCTTTGCTGTTCCGAATTGTTTTATTACTCATATTAACGCGATTCTTCTCCAGACATCCAGCCTACCTAAAGACAGTTTGCAACCGAGTTCCAAGCTCCAGCATGCCCCAGCGGCCGAGCAATAGGCTGGCACGCAGGGTACCCGGGCTCAAATCTGATTATGCCCTTGGTGTTTTTTATTTAGTGAGTTTTTTTCATTTGGTGTGGTAGTAATTACGGACATTGGCGGCGGCAACAGCGGGCAACTAAGGCACGAACGTGACCCGTCTTGTGATCTCATAACAGCTTTCGCTGTAAAAAGTACCTCGAATCCCCCTCGCATATGCACTAACTGGACAACTGGAGCCCGCGTGCAAGCACTAAGAGCTTCTCGCCCGTTCCCGCTGGCAGCCACACTTTTGTGCTGAGAACACAAGTTAGATCACGTTCTAATGACGGTGCAGGTTTGCAATGTTATTACAGCTGCATACAAGTACAGAGCAAGCACAGGCATTCTAACAGGCTTGGGCTACATTCCCCGTCGTACCCATGGTTTGTTTTGATATAACTAGAAAGCAAGATTTGTCGGTAGGCCCACACCAACGACAAAAAAAAAAGGAGCAAAGGAATCCCTTTGAAGAGACTGGTTACTGCAAGGATTCTTCTCCATTGGGTTTACGTTATTTACTATTGAGTTAGTCAATGGAAGCGAATTGACATGCGCCCATACATTAATATTAGGGTGCTCGTTAAAGAACCTTATGGGGTAGAGTTTTCCGGAGTTCTACACGACGGCGTTCCTAATAATTTATGGTTTGGGTACTTAAAAGTCCCCTTAAAACATATTAAAATTATGATAATTGAACTGGTCACAGTGGGCAGTATGCTCCTCAAAAAAGGGGCGAAAAAAGAAATGTTCCAGGCTATTATTGAAATTCAAAGATTCATTAGCTTTTCGGCCGTCCCCACCTCTTCTAATCATGACTAATGATTAAAACTATACACCAGCACGGCAACTCTAGTGCACTCTTTTTTGCTTGTCTTCACCGAGAAAGACACCTTCAAGAAATCACACAGAAATTTGCTTACAATCGCGAAAGTTTTATGCAGGTCACAAAGCAATTAAAATAATGCAGCGTAATGAATCTTTCATATCACCTGTGAAGATTGGCCTGCCTTTGCCACATTCGGCCCCGAAGTGGTAAAGCACTACTACACCGTCATCATTCACCGCAAAAGTACTTCGCGAGCAGCTGAGCAACTGGACGTAACGTACAGCGCGTTTTCGTCGTTCGCAGGATAAACACTGAGTGCAGGGAAACACTGCACCTGTATACAATATATATATTTAAAAATGTTGATAATGTTACATATATTCCCGCACGCGCTTTTTCTATCTTCATCATAAGTGCCCTGTTGGGAACGAACCCACTCTCTCGCTTCCGCCGTGCCAGAATATCGAACATCCTCGAATGTTTTCGATTGTTACGGTCAGCTTGGTCATGCAATAAGAACGGCAGCGTTTTTTATTCAAGAGCTAACGATGTCACCAATGATAAGCCTGGAATCTTCGATGTCACGTGTATAAGCACCGCATGCCATATCGCTGATCAGATTAGGAGCTCGACGGCCGATGACTGTTCTTGCCGGTGTCAGTGCCCAATGAATCACTCGTGCCATGAGTTTTCATTTTGCGGGCCGAAGTTGTCTAAAAAAAGGGTAGGGTATTTATTTCTCTTGCAGCCATCTTATTCACCGCAAAACTTCGTTACAATATTCATATATAAAAAACTATGTTTTCAGATCTACGCAGAGCGAGAGCAATTTGCATACGTATTAAAAAAATCAACCAAGTGAATTTCGTAGATTATGGACTGTATAAAAAGCCGTAAGGTTTCACTTGTTGGCTAAAAAACTGATTAACAAGCATACAATGTCTAAAAACAAACCATGCTACGAGAAAAGTGTCAGCATAAACCCACAATGCTCGTTGGCGGTGAGTGAGTGCTGATATACAACAGTAGCGTTTTAAAGAGTGCTTGAGAAGGAAAGCAACACGTTTGTGTGTTCGTTTGTTTCGCCATGCCTGGAAAACCTAAAAATCAACCACAAGTTTTTATGGGTAAATTGTACTCCAAAAAATTTAATGTTAATTTCACCATAACACATAAACCGTCGGAAGACTAAATCAGAGTAGATTTTAATTTCAAAGTTTCGCACTCAGATTTTCCTTCGTTAAGTCGTTCATTTCAAAGTGTATATTTTAAATTTTGGCAATATCAGCTCAACCAAATTTTCAGAGCGTTACTATCTTATGACTAAGCCCCGCCGCGGTGGTCTAGTGGCTAAGGTACTCGGCTGCTGACCCGCATGGCGCGGGTTCGAATCCCGGCTGCGGCGGCTGCATTTCCGATGGAGGCGGAAATGTTGTAGGCCCGTGTGCTCAGATTTGGGTGCACGTTAAAGAACCCCAGGTGGTCGAAATTTCCGGAGCCCTCCACTACGGCGTCTCTCATAATCTTGAAGTGGTTTTGGGACGTTAATCCCCACATATCAATCAATTATCTTATGACTAAAACCCCATCAGCAGACGATGCACTTTGTTTCGACCTCTTAGGAACTACATATCACTTTAACAGACGCTGTCCGAATTGGTGACGTCAAGGCGTTTGGTGCAAGAGTCTGAAGGTGACGTCGACAACAGCAGCGTTTTTTCTTGCGTTTTCTATCTCAGCAAGTGTATTATTGAGATAAGAATGGGTGTTTTTGGTAGCGTGAGGTTTTGTTTTCTAATACGTGCAAATTTGTTTTTCCCTTCAGTGTGCCTTAAAATTTTTGCGACTTTCATTTCTTTTTTGATGAGGATGATAACAGTGATATGTGGGATCTAACGTCCTAAAACCACCAAAGGATTATGAGATGCGGCTTAGTGGAGGGCCTTGAAAATTTCGAGCACCTTGGGTTCTTCAACGTGTACGGAAATGTGAGCACACGGGCCTACAGCATTTCCGCCTTCATCGAAACAACAGCCGTAGCAACCGGGATTTGATCCCGCGACCTGCGAGTCAGCAGCCGACTACATTAGACACTGAACCACTGCGGTGGGGCCTAATAATTTTCCGAAAGCTGTCCAAGAAAATGCACAAGAGTTCTTGATTGTATCGATTGCTTTAGTATGGGAGGCTCCCCGACAAACTGTGCTCGGAGGCAAGTATTTGAGAAGTTCGATAATCGCGTACCAACAAGTGAGCTTTCAAAACGCTTCTCTGCCATTAAGATTGCAGGAGGTGGAGTGCCCAAGTAGGGTAAGAGTTCGCTCGCCAATGCGATGTTGTTGCATGAAATTGACTTTCAGGGGCGAAGCTCCTTAGGCCGTGGGTCGTTCTCTCCCCCGTATGTAGTATGCGGCCACCTCTAGTTTATGACTTGTTCAATAGTGCATGCGTGCTTCCGGCCATCCGTCCGAGCGCCCGTGCTTCTGTCCATCTGTTTATTCGTCTGTGCTTCCTTCCGTCTGTCCGTGCTTCCTTCCGTCTGTCCGTTCGTCCGTGCTTTCTTTCATCCGTCCGTTCGTCCGTGCTTCCTTTCGTCCGTCCATCCGTCCGTCCGTGCTTCCTTTCGGTCGGTCGGTCGGTCCGTCGGTCCGTGCTTCCTTTCGGTCGGTCGGTCGGTCGGTCGGTCGGTCGGTCGGTCGGTCGGTCGGTCGGTCGGTCGGTCGGTCGGTCGGTCGGTCGGTCGGTCGGTCGGTCAGTCAGTCAGTCAGTCAGTCAGTCAGTCAGTCAGTCAGTCAGTCAATGAGTCAGTCAGTCAGTCAGTCAGTCAGTCAGTCAGTCAGTCAGTCAGTCAGTCCGTCCGTCCGTCTGTCCGTCCGTCCGTCTGTTTGTCTGTCTGTCTGTCTGTATGTCTGTGAATCCGTCTGTTCGTCCATCCAAGCTTCCATCCGTGCGTCAGTCCGTCCGTCTCCGAAGAATAGGCACATGACCAGAGACATGAACGCACGGATGGACGCACTGATAGAAGCACGGACGGACTGATGGACGTATGGACGGACGCAAAGATGGACTGACACGGTCACACAAATCGACAGACTGACGCTTCGCCCTACTCATCATACTTTACTCCGTGAATATTCTGTAATTTTTCGGCACGTCACTTGGCTCATCAAATCAACTTCATTTCCAGTTGATTGTCGTTTCCAAATTCACAGTCTTTGTTACACTGTTCTCGCACTGGCGCGAAACATCAGTGTCTGGCGTGGTTCTGATCAGGTCAATTCGTTATAGAGAGGTCCTTCCTGAGCTGGTCCCACCAATTTTTCGCCTTTTCAAGACCATGAATAACAGAACTCTGCAATGCACTTAAGCAAAAGCCAGTGAAACTTATAAGAAGCAACGCTGATAACGAGATTTAAGCATGCTCGACGCCAGCGTGAAACTATGTTCCGGTAAGGAGGCTTGTTTTCGTCAGGCCTCTGATGAGGTTCGACCTGGTCAAATTTGTGGCTGTCATTTAGAGGTTACAACGCATGGCGTGAGAGGTTTCATGTTTTACAGGGACGGCTTATTGCTCTCCCATTGTTGAGTACCAAGTTCTCGAAATCATTATACACTTTTTTTCCTTAACACAGATTGTAGCTTCTTCGGTGCTTAAGGACTTCACCATGTGTGAGGCCAACAAAATGGCGTTATGCTCTCCCAGAGTAGAGTTCCTGGTACTCTAAAGCGTTACCCACTTTATCTGAACAGACGCAATGGTCATCTGCTCGCGATTGCTTTACTTTGTTCAGGCAAACAAAAAAAAGCACTGAGGCATCATAGAGTAACATAACTCTAGGTTACTCTATGGGGGCACTTCGTACGACGGTTAAGACAGCGAAATTGAGAGGAAAAGCTAGGTAACCAAGCTTTAGCTCGGTTGGCTACCCTATACGAGGGGTGCGGGAGATAAAGAATGATAGAAAGTAAAGAGATCGAGAAAAATAGTAAAATTTCTGACTTCGTTAATATCAATGGTTTAATAATGTCATTAAAATTGATTGGCATGTGAGGTTTAACGTCCGAAAACCACCATATTTTTATGAGAGACGCTGTAGTGAAAAACTCTAGAAATTTCGACCACATGGGGGATCTTTAACATGCACAAAAATATGAGCACGCGGACCTACAGCATTTCCGCCTACATTGGAAATGCAGGCGCCGCAGCCGGGATTCGATCCCGTGACCTGCGCGTCTGCAGCCGAGTGCCTTAGCCACTAGGCCACCGAGATGGGGCCCATTAATGTCATTCGCATTGCTCAAGTCTGTCCAGAAATCGTAATTGGCTCTTGGTGCCCTGATGCTCTCTGAATTATTTACTTAGTATATAGACAGTGTTAAGTAATGCGAGTAGCCTCATTTCTGTCGCACATAGTATGTCGCATGTTTTTGACTATAGCTGACTTGTTCGTTTTTGTGTTTGTTCTTGGTGAGGAATTGCGTAACTCCTGTGGCACGTATATACGTGCTCATACGTTTTGCGCACACAAGGTGGACGAAGTTTAGGTTTCGCTCAGGTCTATACGAACACCTTCGCTGTAAGAAGTGTCATTCGCGTGATGCCTTTTGCTGCACTACCCTGAAGTATTGTAGTATTTCAACCTATAGTGCGCACGTGATTATTTTTTATTAGTCTAGCAGTGCATGGATAATCAAATAAAACTCTACTATTCGCCTTTATCATTTCGTTGTTTGAGGCACTCGCTATGAATATATAAAAAGAACAAGACGAATCCAATATATCGAGCATAAAAAATGAAGCATAGGCATCGGTTCGATGGGACTGCCAACGTACAATGCTTCCGGTTGAGATTCTGGGGGGCAAGATTTTCAAACACACTGTGAGATTACTTACATTGTGCGCGTCATTTCAAGCAATAAGGGCTAAAGGGTATAATTTATTACAGCCTGTGGGCTATAACAGTTCACATGAACCTTTGCTCTCTTTCCATACACACGATTACACTCGCCCTTCTGAAAACAGAGAAATATCGCGTGATCCCGGTATTGTTATAGCGTACCCGCACCGCAGTGAATAATGCGGGTACACGTGTCAGTAGGCCGACATTGCATATGACCGAAAACGTCGGTGTTTTACAAGAAGCAGAATGGCTTGGAAGTCGGCGTGGCTTGTATAGGTGCACTCGAGGATTTGCAGATGCGGGGATGTGTGCGCGCGCGCGCGCACCCCCCCCCCCCCACACACACACGCACGCACACACACACACACACACACACACACACACGCACGCACGCACGCACGCACGCACGCGCGCACGCACGCGCGCACACACACACGCACACACACACGCACACACACACGCGCACACGCACGCACACGCACACGCACACGCACACGCACACGCACACGCACACGCACACGCACACACACACACACACACACACACACACACACACACACACACACACACACACACACACGATATTAGTATGAATCCGGAATAACTAGAGGAATAGTGTACAAAATCGTCGTTTTGCAATATTTGTCTCTATTTTTTCTTTCAATCATACTTTGTTCAGCTGGTCACGCCCAGTGTAAGTAACCTACGCTGGAGATAGCAACAAATTCATAATATTTAACTCGAATATGTCCTCACGTTTCAGTGAATATACACGCTTGCTGCAAAATTACCAGTTGTACTCGTTTAAGCTTTCGATCAAGTGAACAAGGTACGGGAGCCATTTTTTCGTGAGCTCGCATACAGGGGGAAACAATCGATCAAAGGCAGCAGTCTCGCGTCAGAAAATAGCAATGTTGCCGGCATTCGTGTCGTGCATTCAGATTAGCATACAGATCGGTACTTCTATCCCCAGTGAGCCACAGAAAAAACAAAAAAAATGTGTGATGAGGAATTTTCGAGGTTACTGACTGCGACGGTTTTAAACAAGCGGATGGAACAACCTCGAAACCTTGGTCATAAGAACACGTTGAAAAATCGAAAGAACATTGCCAAATTACTTGGACCGTAATCCCTTTGAATTGCTTTGTGATTTTAATCCTTGCTTCTGTTTGTCGTTGCGCTTTCAGATGACCTGAAAAAGCAGCGTGTGTGTGCGAAAAGTCTGAACATTACATCAGTGTGATACATGCTACTTGCGTTTTGTAACCAACGCTTCTGTGAAGGTGGTTATGTAAAACGTATCATCGATGAATTTGGCAGTTATTGTCCAGCACGAGTGCTAAGTGATTCATCATTTCATCACATATTGATTGGATGATTCTCAAAACACATGCGCCAACCAAAGGGAATCAGCAGGAGAGTAGAGGAGAGGAGGGGCAGATAGTTGGGTGCTCCCCCTTATAACCTATAAGAGGTGGCGATTACGCCGCGTACTTTTATTCACCTTCAACGTCTCAACTAATTTCTTTTTCTTTTGCACAGTGCCTATACGCTACTAGATCGGCTCCTGACCTGAAAAATGGAGCTCCGGCAGTCGAATTTTGACGGAGATGAAATTGTAGGGGCCTGTGGACAGCGCGATATCAGAGCTCGCACTCAAACCCCAGGTCGTCAACGCCTCCATTTTCACGTGCTTCGTAATCAGGTGATAATTCTGGTCGTAAGAAGTGCAATATTTTCAGCAATCGGTCTTTTATAGAAGCATCGATCAAACGAGCAAATAATGACGCATCCCTTAGCACGACCATGACGCAGGAAAGACGAGTCTACATATTTCGCTTTTAATGCGCAATAGGTTATGTTCTGTTTGGATTACGCAGGGTTAAAATATTCAATCTTTATAGTCCTATCATGGTAAAAATCAGAATAGAGACAGAATAGTCGCATAATTCAATCAGAAAAATAACATGACATGTTGGAGCAAAAACAAAACGAAACAAGCATGGTATATTATTCTCGCATTATTTCCTAAAGTAGGAGACAGTGAGACAGCAGAAGACCTCAGGTAACGAATGACTCTGTCAAATGCATCAGACTGACAAAAGAAGTGCAAATGAACAGGCTTCATTATCGGCTTCTGACGTTCCGGGAACACAATGTAGGCGTTGAAATTAGAATCGCAGACAGATATGACGTCCGAGCGTCAAAGTGTTCCGCGCACACATGCGTTAGCCTCAATTCGACTTTCTAATAACCGCTGTTAGCAGCGGTAGCACCCACATCTAGTTCTCGCGCTCATCAAGCTACTTGGTAAACTACGCGACACCTGCTGGTTTATGTGTCAGTAGGCCGACATTGTATATGACAGGCAACGTCGATGTTTTACAATAAGCAGAATGGCTTGGAGGTCGGCCTGGCTTGTATAGGTGTACTCGAGGATATGCAGGTGCGGGAAAGGGTCTACCGCATCGTGTTCCGTGCTGGCGCCAGCACGGAACACGTGTTCTGCTTTGTCTTCCCGCAGCTACGCTTTAGTTAGCACGAGCAATGGCGCAACAGATTCACAAAAAGCACCGCATGCATCAGTTTGTGTAGCACGACGCAAAAGTGTCGGCATGCCTATGTGATGCCCTCTGTGGCACAGTGGCGTCGTGTCGCGACATCTTTGGACAACGTACGCAGCTCCACCGTAGCGTGACGGTGGAGTTTGCGACTGGTGAAGAGCTGGAAGACCATAATGCAGCTTGCACTTTGTAGTGGCTGGAAGTCGTTTCAAGTTTATGTCTGAATGAGTAGTATCTAGCTAGCATTACATGTTCATGTTTAGAAAGTTCTTGCTTTCATGATGAAATACATGCGGACTCACCACAGATTAAACCGAGCAAAGAGTTTTCAAAGAAGCAGGCCCGGGCTACATGTAGGCCATATATATATTGAAATGCTCAAATATATACCGTGCTGTAGATGGCGTTTCTTCGTGCATCGAACTCTGAGTGAAAGATAGTAAATGCCTATATTAGAATCAATATTCACTCAGGATTGAGAATTCTAATTAAAAAAAGAAAACATTGATAGAACGGAGCATTACCAAGAACCTGGGACACAGCGTCAAACGAGAAAAAATTTTATTTAGGAAGAAAACATTTTTCATGCATGCCCTGAAATTACACATCATCACAAAGCAAGGCTCGTTTCCTTTAAAAACAAACTATACCCATAAAATCTGGAAAAAAACAGTGTATAAAATAACAAGGCACGTCTGAAGCAAAAATACGACAAAAACCACCCTAAACATGTCGAATCTAAATAAAAAAAAAACAAGCTTGAAGAGTTCGATAGCAAAATGCATACACCTGAATGACTCAACTAATTTTATGTTCTCTCTTAATCACTTTGCATGTTTGCCAATCATGGTGTTGTTGATAGTTTAACTGACACGTGCACTTATAACAGTGCATTGCTAGAAGCCAGTACTGTGCACCTTTCAGATGACATTGATGTTCGCGAAGGCCGATGTACGTCTTTTCACGCGGGAAATGAATATTTTGATGTCACCACAATCCTATGAGTCTTCTTTTTTCTTCAGCACTTTGAATGGCAGCGCTTATCGTCGTCAAATTGTTTTAGGCAGAAAAAAAAGCAGCCGATATTTCAATGCTCCTTTCTATTACGCAGGCATGTGTCGACAACTGTAGTCTAAACTCACTGTTGTATCTCGTTCTGACTGCCACGTGCTTAGATTTTAAGCGTAGAATAGATAAATAGAGAATTAGATAATGCACCAAAATAGGAAAACCACAAAAACGCAGCTCTATAGGAACGGATGCAAGCAGTTAAAAATCAGTTGGTTCACTGAGAAGCAATTCGCATTTAATTGATCTGCATGCACACTCAGACAAATGAAAACGGGGATAGGGACGTCCGAAATTCAGTTTGAAATGAAACCATAATCGTAAAGAATACATAACACAGCCGCATAATATTCAGCAATATGTGCGACCAACGGGTTGTAAATGTCCGCGCTCCAGAAATATATGAGCGCAACATTGTTCATTCCGATTTTCACGTCGGCTTCAGTAGTGCAGAAAACTCGTCGTAACTGACTCGACCATCTCCGTCCCTGTCAGCGTCCTGTATCATTTTGTCGACTTGACCGTCCGTCAACTGCTCGCCCAAAGCGACCATGAAGTGGCGCAGCTCATCTGCAGTGATGAAGCCATTCCCGTCTCGATCTAATTTCTGCGCAATCAATCGAGAACAATACAGGGATATTACACACTATGACGCGTATACAACATATTGTTACGTTTATAAATGGGTTTATTACGCTGTGGCGTACTGCGAGGCTTGAAGGGGTCGTGCACCGTAACAATGTACAAACCTGCAGGGTGGCTCATTGGTGGAGCAGCGCGACACGATGACACAGAAGTACACATTTAGCTGACAAAAAGTAATCCACCACTGAAGTTTGTAATAATATATATATAAACGCGTAATTCGAAGGTCGTAGGTTCCATTCCTGCTCACGGCAAGTTATTTTTTTTTCACCCACTTTTCTTTCTTCTTATTTAAATTGCATTGGTTCTAATAACTTCCCTTATAAATTCCTTGGCATTATTGTCTGTTAGATCTCATTAATATTGTGTCAAAACACGGAAAAACGAGCCCTTGGAATACACTTCTTTCCCTTATTCATTAACGAGGGTCTCGTAAAGGCAGACTTGGTGCCGTTAGGTTGTATACGAGCGACTATTGGTCAGCTGCCCACTCGTATTAAGTTCACGTGCTACGTGACGCCACACAGGCCCATAAAACGGTGTTCTACACTCGCCGCTATGGCTGCAGATGGCGCTGACTGAAACTCGCGCGTTTAAATTCGCACATAGACCCCAATAAAGTGGCTGGGGGGATGGCCGCCGTGATAGCTCAGTGGTTAGAGTATTGAACGCAAATTCTAAGGTCGTAGGTTCCATTCATGCTCACGACAGGTTATTTTTACACCCACTTTTCTTTCTTTCTATTTAAATTACATTGGTTCTAATACTTCCCCTATACATTCCTTGGTATTATTGTCTGTTAGACCTAATTACTACTGTGTCAAAACACGGAGAAAACGAGCCCTTAGGTACACACTTCTTTCCTATATATATATTCAAAGAGTTTGCTTCCCAGCTTGAAATTGCGATGTCGATTCGCCCTGCAGGGTATCCACGCGCATTCAAATTAGAATGGTGACATTCACTCCGTCGGACCATACGGGTGCACATAAGTACATTCTCTGGCATTTAAAATTTCTGAGCGCTTTAACTTTCCCAAGTTGTTCACGGCTTCTACGAAGCAGTGGTAGCAATGAAAAAGTGTAGTTAGCTGGGCTGCGGTTGGTATGAATCTATTATGGTAGGCAGCGCGAAAAGTAAGACGACGCAAACACGAAGGAGTGACAAGAGCAGCGCTTGTTCTTGGCATTCTTTCCTGTGTGCGTCATCTTCGCTGCTTACCACCAGGGGTAGAAAACGTCGCCGAACAGCAAAGTAGTTGGCTCATCTGCCGTTTTTTTTTGTCCGATTTTCAGTGTCCTTCCCAACCAACGCTAGACCATAAACTCGCGAAATTTTCAAAGATGCTCATACACCATTGTTGACCAACGGCGTTAAACAGCGTTGCAGCTGAAAGTATAGTTACGTGATTGATATGGTGGGGCTGTGAGTATTTGAGTGTTCGGAATAAACGAATAACTATTTTCATATGTAGAAGTGGCACCCAGTGATTACGCAGTCATTTTGACCGAAGTACGTGCTATTTGAAACTAAGCAAAGCACGCGGAAATCAGACGGGTGACATGAAGAAAATATTGGATAAATCCCACGTACCTTGGGAATCAATGTTATGCGAAGCATGGGGAAGGAAGGCGAATGTATTATTTTTTTTCGGGAGCGAGACGTTATTAAGTGGTGCTAAATATATGTACAAGCTTGTTTTACATTAGCAGTTTTTTACATTGCCGAAACGCTGCTAACAGCAACATGAATATTAGCTATATGTGAAACGGTAAGCTAATACGAAGCTCTGGTGTTTGCGTTGGTGCACTTTGCATGGGAGCCCTCAACACTGCTACACAAATCCACTTCAGTGGATGGCACACAACTACAAGTTGCATTAACCCGACGTGACGGCTGTATCATAGAAGCACATATACAATGTTTATAAAATGGATAGCCGATTCTGCAACCACAATTGATGTTGCATGTACAATAGGGCCTATTTGAAAAGTATATCCGAAGCCTGGCATGGCTCTACGTCACAATACTTGATTGCCACGGGTAATGCTAGGGTTCGATTCATGCTGGGACACTGACATTTATTATTAGCATTCGTTCGGTCAACGCTGCTCACGGCAGCTTTTTCTTAACGCTCAAGCGTTAACGATACCCATGTATGTTCTCACCGTACCTGGTTAGATATAAAATGTGCATCACTTGTGGCACATACCAGTGTCCCATACTCGACCCCGGGTATGTGGCACAGTTTTTTTTTGGAAAGTGACGACGTGCGCGACAACATTGGGGCATACTAGCGAGTCGTGTTCGTGAAACGTCCTTACCCTCCGGTATTAATTTTGGTCTACCCCAAAGGGGTGATCAGAAGAGCACCCAGGTGTAGGCGGATAGATAGATAGATGTATAGACAAATACATAGATAGATAAGAAAAGATAGATGTATAGACAGATAGATAGATGGATAATAATAGTCAGACAGATAAGTAGACAGACAGATAGATCGACAGACAGATTGATAAATAGATAAATAAATAGATAAATAAATAGATAAATAGAGAGATAAATACACAGATAGATAGATAGATAAATAGGTAAATATATAGTTAAAAAGTTAAATATATAGTTAAAAGATAAATATATAGTTAAATAGATAGATATATAGATATATATATATAGATATATATATAGATAGATAGATAGATAGATTTATAGATATATAGATATATAGATATATAGATAGATATATAGATAGATAGATAGATAGATAGATAGCAGTACGCAGAGAAATGCTTAGGCATTTCATATGCCATACAACGGCCGGTGAACACATTGCAGGCATTCCTTAATGCTATACTTGGATGGTATCGACTCGTCCCATTGGTTTGTGGTTTGTGCAAGGCCAGATGTGGGAGCGGGCTTGTTGGTATTCGATATTTCTTTAGAGCTGAAGCAGAAGAAGCTAGTCTGTTATATACCTTTTTGTGCAAAGCCGACACCTATGGTATCACTAGTCTACAACAGTCATTATGTGAAAGGGAACAAACGAGCACGTGGCTAACAGCCTCGAACCACGCATGTGGCGTGTAGCAGTGGCGAAAACGGGTGACTTGAGCGACAGAGTGGGGCCGTTTCTTTTGGTGCCTGGAACCCTTCCTGCAGTTTTTGTTTTTTTTTCCTTTAGCAATTCCTGCCGTTGAAGAGAAGCAGCCTGGAGCTGTTATAGCGACAAACGTTATCCTTCTTTTTTGTCTTCATTCAACACCGCAGACTTTTACGGGTCTAAGCGGGGTGAAAGCAAAAAACAACAAAAAACAAAGCAAAAATAAATATCGGTAATGCAGTTTGCAAGTATTTTTTGTAATCATCCCGCCTTCATAAGGTCAGTTACAACTATGAGTGTGATTAGTCATCATGATGTGGTAGATAGAAGTTTCGTTTGCCCAAACCTAAAGTTTAAAACCTAATGTCGCCGCAAACCATTTATTTTTATGAAAACGTTAACAATGAAGCAATAACCTCTAAGCTTGCTTCATTTTTCACTGTGTTCCAAGAGTGTTGTTCGATCATGAATATCACCAGTATGTGAGAACTTTTTAAAACAGAGCTTGCTAGTTTTGTGAGTAGTCATGTACCTTCCTAACTTATTTCCGGGAAAGAGAGCGCTGACAAATCCTGGATTACCGCAAGCTTAAGAAAGTTAATAGAAAAATCGTACTTTCAAGCGTTTTCGTTCATCAGGAACTGCAGATGTTCAAGAAAAACTCGCCGAGTTAAGTCTACTATCAAAAACAATTAATACAAGTGAAAGACAGCTTTCTTGCTTACCTGGAAAGGAAGCTGATTACTAATCCCTTAGAAGTTTTGAAATATGTGAAATCAAATAAGATGAACTCTTTGGGCATTCCGGACATAACTGATGGTGAAACAACCTTTTCGGATGGTGCAGAGAAGGCAGCCTGCTTAAACCTGCATTTTCAATCTGTGTTTTCTGAACCATTCCATGGTGAAATGCCATATACGACAACTCAGCGATTCTAATCTACGGATAACATTGTTATTTTCGCTAGTGTTGTGTGTACTCTTCTTGAACGATTTCAACCAAACCGGCTCGGGGACCAGATGCCATTTCTAATTACGTATTGAAGAGGTGTGCAAGTGCTCTAGCACCACTTTTAGCAGTCTTATTTTCGAAGTCGCTTGAGAGTCGGAAACTGCTGTCTGGATGGAAGCTAGCAATTGTTGTGCCAATACCAAAGTCTGGAAACATAAATAATGTTGCCAACTACCGGCCGATTGTTTGACCAACGTATATTGCAAAACTCTTGAACACGTTATATATAGTGGTATTATAAAGCACTTGGAAGGAAATGATTTTTTCTGTACATTTCAGCCTGGTATTTGGTCGTGTCTGTCGTGTTACACAACTGTGCGAATTTTTTCTCGATGTTTTATGCTCTTATGATAAGGATTACCAAGCTGATTCGGTATTTCTAGACTTTCAGAAAGCTTTTGACACCGTTACACATGCTTCTTTGTTACATAAATTATCTTTTTTAGGTCTGCGCCTGCATCTGTTCTTGGTTTGTTGAGGGATTATTGAACTTCTAGAAAACATTCCATCCGAGTATATGGTTGGTCTTCCTCATACGTCAGCGTAACCTCCGGGGAGCCACAGGGTTCGGTATTGGGTTCTTTACTCTTTTTGGTCTATATTATTGACTTGTCAGAGACGCAAACACCAAACGTGAGGCTACGCGGATGGTTGTGTTAATTATAGATCAAAACACAATATGGATGATATTTGTGCTGTACAACATGATCTTGATACTGTGGTGAGGTGGTGTGAAAAATGGAAGATATGTTTGAACGTGAAAAAAAAAATGTTCACTTAGTGTTACCAGAAAACTCAAACCTTTTCACTCGTCCTACGGCTTGTCAGGAGCACAACTTGACCGTGTTGAACATTTTAAATACTTTAGTGCATACTTGTCTGCCGATTTATCTTGGAATAAGCACATAGGTTACGTAACTGGCAAGGCCAACGGTGCGTCAAACTTTATTAAACGCAAATTCAGTATGCCCCAAAAAGTCTGCTAGAGGCTTCGTAAGTTACAAACGTCTGACCTATCCTTGAATATCCCTGTACACTGTGGAATCCTCATGGTCAAACTCTAATCTAGGAACTCGACCACATACAAAACCATGCGGCGCGCTTTGTCAATAATAATTACAATTTCAACTCCAGTGTTACATGCATTAAGAATAACTTGGGATGAAAGCCTCTTGAGCAGCGCAGGAAATTCTTGCGATTGAAGTTTTTCTATTATATATACCGTGGTGAAATGTGGATTAACAAGAGTTTAGACATGATGAGCCAACTTTACTATGTCACATAGAAATGATGAATCGAAAAAAATCCGCGAGGTTAGCTGTCGTTGCAAATTCTTGTTTTCTTTTTACCATTTGCGAATGGAATAATTTGGATGCGAGTGTTGTTTATCTTCCATCCCATGCTTTTTGTTCGTCACTACAAGATTTGTGCTTTTTGTGAATGCGCAGGAGCGGCTGCGCAAATGTATGTCATTTTCGACGGCGCTAACGTGTGCTTTGTTGGAGTGTAATACTGCTTTTTTTCCTCACCCCCTACAATAGTGCCCACTTGGGCGACGTAGGTTGCACTAACAAATAAAAAATAACAATGGGGTGGAAGACAACAAAGAATCATTGTGATATGTTACAGTGCGTGGGAAAAAAGAAATTTTAAATGTATCTCTTCGCGTAAAATATGGTGACAGTCAATTAGGATGATGGTGGCGAGTAAATCTTAATGTTAATATTTAAAGCAGGTAAAGGAATTGTACTCGTGCAGTTTCCCGTCTTAGCGCAAGGAAATATTTGTTTCAGTGAATCTCGAAATGATTGTTGTTCACTGACACGTCACAACAAAGTATACATATAAAAAAGCGTAAAATAGAGAAACCCATTCTTGATGGTAGTGTAGACAGTAGATGTAACGAGACTGCTCTTTTCTTTTTAATTTTTTTTCAGCGTTCTCAGTCCTTGTGTGCCACAAGTGCGGAGTGAGGCTATTAGCCAGGCATTTGCACGTTTCATTAAAAAATGGTGGCTGTACATTCAGTCATATAAACCCAAGTGCGTTCGCATGCAATTTAGTGGGAGTGGAATGGTGAGACCGCGCACCGTATATCAGGACCACGGCGATCACTTTATGTCCATACTTGGTGCGAAAGAATAACGTTCTGGAGTGGTGATTTTGGTTAGTTGGTGCGTATTATTTGGATACATAACTAAGTGGCGCTAAAAGAATATAACGAACAAGGTAGAGACGACAGACAGGAGGGAGCACATAGATTCAACTGAGCGTTCATTAACAAAAAGACACATAAAAAACATGAATTCACAAGCTGCACAGAAGGTTGCGCAACATTCAAAAGATCCCTCAAACGCGCACACACTAATTTTAACTTTTTACTTCGTTTCCCAGCTGCGGCGGCTGCATTTCCGATGGAGGCGGAAATGTTGTAGGCCCGTGTGCTGAGCTTTGGGTGCACGTTAAAGAACCCCAGGTGGTCAAAATTTCCGGAGCCCTCCACTACGGCGTCTCTCATAATCATATGGTGTTTTCGGGACGTTAAAACCCCACAGATCAATCAAATCAATCAATTTTAACTTTTCACATGCTTTCACAACCTGCATGCGCCGCACCTATCTAAATGGTTCCAGGCGCAGATTTAATTCGTGGTATGTGCATCATTTATTGCTTAGAGCCAACGACGGTGCAGTCACACACTGATTGCATGCTTTTATTATGTAAAAAGCTTCGAAAGTTTTCATGTCTGTTTGCCATATTTAGAATCTAAATACAAAGGTGCAGTCATATTGCGCTGTACACATAAATCTTCGGCAATGATCAGCGAGATGGCTGGTAGGCGCGACAGCACTGACAGCTACTAGGTGTTCCCTATAGCAGCCATTCCTTCTGACCAATGTGGAGCTTCTAGCCTGACAGTGGGATCACGTATACGGTGTGGGAGCGGGATAGTTGGCATTTCAATTTTGCGTGTACGTTTTTGCGCCTCAGCTGTAGAAACACGGATCACGTAAGCCGTGGCAACGTAGCAATCTACAAATTTTTTGGCATGCTTTTTAATCTAGGCTCGAGCACCCTCCGTCACATTCAGCATGCGGCACATCCAACACTCTTAAAAAAAGTTAGTAAAATGGTAGCAACTGCTAACAAGTAGGTAGTAACTGCAGTGGTTGCTACCTTTCTTCGACTATTACTACCCTTTTGCTACTTGCTTACTACCTACGTTAGTAAATGGTTACTAGCTGCAACCATTACTAACTTTTTGCGACCTCTTTACTACCTAGATTAGTAAACAGTTAGTAACTGTAATGAAAGAGGTAGTAACTGCAGCCATCACTACCTTTCTTTGCCCCGTTACTACCTCTTTGCTACCCGGCTTTTGACTATCTAATCCAAAATAATGTGTGAATGCCATTCTGATATTGATTGATATGTGGGGTTTAACGTCCCAAACCACTCTATGATTATGAGAGACGCCGTAGTGGAGGGCTCCGGAAATTTAGACCACCTGGGGTTCTTTAACGTGCACCCAAATTTGAGCACACGGGCCTACAACATTTCCGCCTCCATCGGAAATGCAGCCGCCGCAGCCGGGATTCGAACCCGCGCCTTGCGGGTCAGCAGCCGAGTGCCTTAGCCACTAGACCACCGCAGCGGGGCGCCATTCTGATATTTTATGAGAGGAATTGTTCCGACGTAATATCATTAAACTGAAAAATGACGCAGAAGGTATCCGTAGGTAAAAAAAAATACATTTTGTTTCAAATTATGCAACCAAGATATGTAAACGTCATTCTGATATTGCCGAAACGAAGAAGTACAAATTAATGAACCATAAGCAAGTGCTACACACGTCATATTAGACTATTACAGCAAACTTAATAAATTACAGCACATATTATAACAAGACCGGCAGATAAAAATAGCCAGACGGTCACGTTTAGCCTCGAGGACAGTCACAGTTAATCCACTGCGGCGTGTCTCCAAATATTATCATTGTTTTGGCACATCAAACCCTCAAAACAATTATTACCTTTTAAGCGCTGATATAATAGTCATGTGATGCATTCAAATGCACTGAGAATGAGTTCGGTACTTTGTTCCGGCCACTGTACATAATGCCTTTTTGGGGCCATTTTATAATGAATAAATAAATCATATAACACAATAACAAAATATAACACATAACACAATTAACATATAACACAATATAGTACAAGTGCAATTCCCACTAGAAGGAAATGCTGTAAACCCAAGACAAGACGTTCTTACCTTGAAAACTTTACGAGCCTCTTCTTCTGTGGGGGTAGCAAGTGCACCTGCACTCACCCTGGCGGCGAACTCGTGAAAGTCGACGGTGCCGTTTCCACCCACGTCCAGAACAGCAATCATGTTCTTCAGCTCGGCCTCAGTCGGATTTTCGCCGAAGGCGCGCATTACGACGCCTAGGTCCTTGGTGCTAATCTCGCCACCACCATCTCTGTCCATGAGCGCGAAAAGCTCACGGAGCTCCGTGGCCGCCTCCTCGGTGACTCGCGACCCTCCTGTACCGGTGGCTCCTCGGTCACCGCCACCAGCGGTAGTGTATTCTTCGTTGCTCTCGTCCCTGGAGCCAGTATGCGTGCTGCCACCAACATCGCCGGTGTGCGGAACGCCAACGTCCGTTTGAAGTGCACTCTGAGCAGTGGTTTCCGATGCCGATGGTAGCGTCGAAGCAGCGGTGGTCGGTTTCTTGTCTTCCTGAGGCGAGTGCTTTGTTGGGGAGCGCTCCATGGCCGTGACTTGCGTGCGTCTGCCACTGTTACCGCCGCCACATCTGGCTTACTTTTTCTTGTTCACCTCCTCTTGTGGCTTTCTTTTCGAAAAAAGTGACGCGCCGGGATGATGACCACAATCTCTTACTGTGCCACTAATCCACTACATGGGATAAACGATTAATGTGGCATGATAGACGAATCTAAGTATATCACATTACGTAATCAGTAAGAACATGAGCGCTAGGCATCTATTCGGACATTCGACTTAGTTGAAGTAGCTAAGAAACAGGTTGTAAGGTAGCACAGATTGCTTCAGATTCTGTTCCCCTTACAAAACAAAGTATAATCTGTGATGTTAGTGCGAAAAGTATCACCCCAATGCTATTCATAATTCACATTGATGTACCTGATGCGGATTTTGGTGTGTTTCCCTCGGTATGTGCATTCAGTGCGCCACGCTTGGTTCTGTCAAAAGACACTTTTAGTTGGGTGTACGTAACGAGCCTACGTACGCGGCACGATGCGTTGCGTGCGCTATATGCGAAGCGCTCAACGACACTTTTAGTTCATCATACTGACCGTGCGAAATTACGTTTGGTTCAACTAGACGTATGTTATTAGAAACAAAACAGCAACAGGTCCGGGCGCTCGCACACACAGCGTGCTGTAAATGGTTTCCTCAGAACTTCCCTGAGGCTCCAAGCAATCTCGTTCCACTTCTCCGGATGCCTATACAGATCGCTGGTTTGTACGTCCGCTAGAAGCGCCACATTGTCCCTCAAAGCAAAATATACTCGATTTGGGCCGGCTTTGTTGCTCTCTGCATTCGAGCCGTCGCTGCCGTTTTGCTATCTTGTTCCTATTGCAATCGAGATATCGCGAGAGCGTCAAGCCGCGTACGCTTCGCCTCGTTACGGTGTACTGAAATTCCAGCACACCATAGCCGCGTCACGTTTACGACGCTGCGTTTTTTTGCGGGCGTACGCGCGCATCTCTGAAATATACGTTACGTACTGCACATGCGCAGTTTTCTGTGGCAGTGCTGTGTACCTGGGCTCCTTACGTACGCCCAACTAAAAGTGTCTAAAATGTCACGCTCTCCTTTACACATGGTGCGTATGTCACAATCCTCTGTAGACCACGCTACTATCGCAATAAAAACTCCGATTTCGAAGATTGCACTTGAATCGCACAATATAGTAAATAAATAAATAAATAAATAAATAAGAAATACGTCAATAAAGAATAAACAAATAATGTACTACCGCCGGAAAAAATAACGCCATAGCCCTGACACCAGGAACGTCTGCTTATTACCCCGCTCTTGCAAAAATGAAACAATCGATTCGTTTAGATTGATTAGGTGTTGTCTGAGAGCTGGGATGTCGCTTCTTTTACCATCATAAGTTTATTAGACGATGTTATGATCAAAGCACCCTTTGGAAATTTCGTGCCTACAACTGTCTGCGTGACGTCACGGATTTCAACACGCGTTTATGTTCTTATTTCGCCGACGTTAGCTCAGCGAACTTTCCCGAAACATGGTAAGTCAAGTCTACGAACCTTTTAGAAGACAATGTCACTTCATTTTTAGCGATTTGGATGGAGCTGTATGTAGGCTCAAGAAAACACCGTTACAAGGCCCCTAAGCCACTCAGAAGTCAAAATTTCGCTGTGGTCGGACATTTGTGTACGAGTCTACGACGAACATGTTAACATGAAAAAAAAAATTTTCAGACGGCGCTGTAGTAGCGGAGTTACTCGCGTCTGATGGCCGAGACGATATAAGGGCTCGTTGCGCTATTTCCTTCACTACCCTGTGCTAGTCTGCTAGTCTCCTATCCCTAAGCTACTTTGTCCCCTCTACACCTCCAGAGTGCAGCACCAATCTCACGTGACACACCGTCATCACTCATGATTTTCGAAATATTGTGCACTTCCGGTTGCCATGACTCCATGAACTCCGTGCTTCTGGGCTAAGCGCTGTTGTACCGACCTGTGCTCTTACGAATCGTGCTTGCATGAACCCTATGCGGCGCGCTCGCCTTCAACGGATCGGCAACTTCTATAGTACCCGCACATGCCCACCTCCGCTCTTGAAGGGGAGCCGTCAACACCCCCGCCTTCCACAGATCGTGGCGACTATGTGGGTGCGTATATAAGTTCTGCAATGTTTGCCTGCTCACTCTTACCAGTCTCGTGGTAATGTCGTCATCAAGGCACGTGCTCGTGGGGTCTATGCGTGGCTATAGTGAATGCAAGCGCGCATGAGATAGCAACACGATAAACACCAATGAGCCCCGGCAGGGCAGCTGCTTGCACATCTACCGACATACTAGCAGGCTCTTGTTGGACTAATTGCACTCTCGCTCACTGGATTCCGTGCCGACCGGTTGTGCCCTCGCGATCTCCGACGACAGTGCAGCTCTGGCCGACTGGGTTGGTCCTACGCCACGTCGTGCCGCCAGTCCCCGACGACGAAACAGCGTAGCTCTGGCCGACTGGATTAGCCCTACGCCATCTCCTGTCACTGACAAGAGCTCTCGCCAGTGGTTCCCCGTCCTCGGGCTCCTGCAACTGTGGGGTGCCCTCCTCCCCCTGAGAAACAGTTACGGGGCTCACTTTTCTCTTCTTTTCTTTTATAATCACCCCCCCCCCCCATCACTCCTATTGCAGCATCGGTTGCCCACAGCATTACACACTCAATGAGTTGACATCACGCACGCCATCGGGAGGCCGGAAAGGCCCAGAGAGTGGAAGGAATTGTTTCCTATAGAATTCTTTGCGTGCCAGAGGCTCTTGAAGCTGTAACATGTGGCACTGTTGATTGTGACGGTATTTTGTATACGATACGCATACCAATTAGCCCATTCACACTTATTTGAAAACTTCGAAGACGATGCAAAAGTATTTACGGACGCTTCTGTACACAGCGATGGCCTGAGCGCTTCTGCAGCTTTCTTCTGCCCTTCAACCGAAATCAGGCGGTTGTTTTAAAATACCGCACCCCTCATCGTCGGTGACGGCTGAGCTAGCAGCGATTGATGTCGCCCTTAAGAACGTACAAGAAGGGTTACCAGCACCGAAGGTTGTCATCCTCACCGACTCTCGTGGTGCCCTTAACAGACTCACCAGCAAAGGGACCACCAGCCCTATTCTGAGCTGCATCATGGAATCCATGAACAATATTCTGTCACGTGGGGTATGCCTAGCTGCACAGTGGGTACCTTCGCACGTAGGCATTGTGGGCAATGAAAAAACGCATTGCCTTGCTCCGTTATGCAACCACGATGGTTGTGACTAACCAGGAATTCTATGTACAATGGAGAACGCTCGTCTGCTTATACGCCGACACCTCCTAAAGCAGCACCCAGACTAGCGTGTGGCGAATGGATCGTTCCCTCCCCGTGTGCATGGCCACGGTTTGCCTGCGTGTTTCCCGAGCGCTGTACAAACTAAGAGTGGGCTCTGCTGGTGCGTGAACGATTACACCGTCAAGGGCGTGTGGATCGTCCGTTGTGCGCAGCTTGTGGCTCCTGCAGAACACTTGAGCATCTCGTAGTGCACTGTCCCACATTTGCTACGCAGCGGTATTTGCTGATCAAAGAATATCAATTTTTAGGACTTACGTGCGCGACCCCAGACGACTACTTCTTTCCGATTGGTAGTGCTTTCCGACGCGACCGGGCCCACCGAGCTCTCCTTACAGTTATGAACCAAACGGACCTGGCCAATCGTTTAGAGACGGTCTTTTATTTATTTATTTATTTATTTATTTATTTATGTTTTTACTCATACTCGTCAAAGTCTTCGTCTTTTCTTTTCCTTCCTCATCTTCTTTCCTCTTTCTACTGTCTAATTTTTGTTTCCTCTGTTTCTTCCCTCCTCCCAAAAAGTTAGCAGGCATTGTGCCCCTTCAGGTCCCAGTTGCCAGCTTGCTATCTCCCCATTTCCTCTGTGTCCTTGTGTATCTGCGTATGCAAATCAAATATTAATATTAATAATGACACGCGTGCCTATTTAAAAGGTCTCATCGATATGTGAGGTTTAACGTCTCATAATCACCATATTATTATGAGAGACGCCGTAGTGGAGCACTCCAGAATCGTGCACCTAAAGCTGAGCTCACGGGCATAAAGCATTTTCGCCTACATCAAAAATGCAGCCGCTGCAGCCGGGATTCACTCCCGCAACATGCGGGCAAGCAGCCGAGTAGCTTAGCCACTATAGGCCATAGCGGCGAGCGCGGAGACCAAGACAGTGCCCCACAAAAAACATAAAGTGAAAACTCCGTTCGCCTGCAATCTATTTTGTATATCTCGAATTTTCGCTGTCAGTTCTTTTTAAATTGTTACACTGTTTATGATTAAATTCTATTTTTCCTCTCCCCTCGCACCTGCGATACAATAGTGGAACAGGCTGGGACTCTCTCAAGTCCCTCTCACATTCTGTCAGTCAACACTTTTTTTTGCTCACAACTAAAGACGTCACCAACACCAAAGTTTCATAGAAACGAAGTATTTAGTATTAAATCATTAAAATTAGGCAGCAAAGTTCAGCATTTTGCATGCGATGCATGCCTTGGTTGCGCAAAGCAGCGCCTCCTCTGCCCGAAGGCGCAATATATGTATACTACTCATGCAAATGGCGTTAAAAATCTCTCATATTCATCTCGTGGTTTTGGCACGTTAAATCTCGACAATTCTAATTATTAGTCACGATTATGCTCGCGGAATCCCTGTCGATAATGTGGCTGCTGCTCAAATGGTGATCCGTCAGAACGTTCGAGATTGCATTGGCTTTCTTGACATCGTTCTGGTGCTGCTTTGATGAATCTATATGTGGGGTTTAACCTGCCAAAACCTCCATACGATTATGAAATACGCCGTTGTGGAGAGCTCCGGGAATTTCGACCCCCTGGGGTTCTTTGACGTGCACCCAAATCTGAGCACATGGGTCTACAATCTGGTGCTGCTGGATTCTTTTTTAAATTTCCAATTTCACCTATGCAGGATGCGTCACAATCATAGCACGGTATCTTGTAGAGAACACCCGGAAATCGTGAGCTTTCCAGACAGTCTTTTAGGCGCACGAGTTTCTGCTTTAGCTTCCAGGTCTCTACAATGCGATTATTACTCCATATGTGCCAAACGCTCTTGCAAGTGCCTCTATGACGCCTTGCGCGTATAGGGTACCGAAACACGTTTTGGCCTGTCAGCTTCCCGAACCACTTCTTTAAAACAAGCAACTGAAGACCACAATTGTTGGGTCCTCAGGAACTGTGAAGGATAGCCGTTGCTGGAGAAGTCCTTCCTAATCACAGCTAACTCTTGCTTGCGCAGAGAAGGCTCAGTGCAGATGCGCATCGCACGATATAAAAGAGCAGCGGTGATGGAGTGTTTTCGCCATATAGGGTGCGCAGCGTTGTCTTATGCATCTAACATTTATATTTATGACCATCAGCAGCGTTCATTTTATGTTCAACAATTTTCTGCAACAATTTATCCGTGTTTTATTGGGTATACATAGTCTTTAAATATTTACTGTACACATAGTACCAATTTTTCACAAAATTGAATAGAGATGATGGGGACATATACACTATAGACGATCACAATGACGACAAATTAGGATGGCAAACATGATTGCATCACAAAAAATACGGTATTCTAAAACTTCATATTATCTAAAACTTCATATTCTTTAAAAAAACCATTAAATTTTTCACCAACCTCCTACCAGGGGTGTGCGCCACACGTAATATGTGAACAAGAACTACTGGATCGGTGGGGGGTTGACAAAGAGCTTGGTGTTCATTCTCATACTCCAAATAGAAATGTTCTTAATTACTTCAAATGATCAAAAGTTACTAGTTTAATCAGTGTGAGCCGAAGAAAAGTAGATATAACATTCGGCCGATCACGCGTATCTTGAGAATGGATGTTATGCGAAGCATTCAGAGGGAAGGGGGCTGTGACGTAAATTTTTTATTGAACGAAGTGATATGAAACGAGGCTAAATATATGTGCAAATGTTGTACACATGAAGATATGTGTACCAGTTGCATATGTTTTATATAACTAGTTTGCAGTTACGTAACGATGCCAAAAACAGCACGAGTATAACAAAACTAGAAGCCGTAAGCTGATAAGTAGCACTTGTGCTCGCGAGGATAGTACACACTTGGTCGCTGCTACAGAAATCAACTTCAAAGGATGGCGTTTAACCTCAATTGACGTTCACCAGTCGTGACGGCTTCATCATAGGAGTGGATATGTATTGTTTACAAAATTGGATAGCTAGCGCTGAAATCCCAATGAACGTTCACAAACATTAGGGTCTATTCAAACACCAGTTCCGAGACCTCGCATGTATCTGTGCTAGAGTACTTGACTGCCACGCAGAGTGTTTGGTTTCGACTCCTGCTGGGTTCTAACACTTATTCTTATCGGTTCAACGTTGCCCATTTCAGTTTTTTATAACGCTCTCGAATTAAAATGAGCAATGTCTCATCACGCCATTCGGGGGTAGATATAAACTCATCTGTGACCCATAACGGCCTGTGTTATACGTGCACGCCACACGGGTCTGGCGGAAAGGGTTTGACAATATACGTGACGGTATTGTGACATATTTCATGTGATGAACAGACAGTCATACTCGGGAAGGCATTTTATACCTTCCCACACAAATTTTGGTTTACCCTTGGCTGAAGGGGTGATTACGAGAGGGCACAGATGTAGGCCCACAGACAGACAGACAGACAGACGGACGGACGGACGGACGGACGGACAGATAGATAGATAGATAGATAGATAGATAGATAGATAGATAGATAGATAGATAGATAGATAGATAGATAGATAGATAGATACGCTTAAGTGCCTGCAGCGCGCAAAGCAATGCTTCACATTTCAAACAAAAATTAAATGAAATAGCTGGCATTGTGAATAACGGGAGACAGACTACCACAGAAAGGACACACCCCAAGCAACAAAACACTCGAGTGGAAATGTCACTGCATGTGTTGATTTTCTTCACTTGTCCGAGTCTCGTGCATCATCGGCGGACGCGCCAAAAGGGCAAGGCTGTTTAGCACGTCGGTAGGTAAAAGCATCGCGAGTTGCTGCGTGGAATGTCAATATCTCGAGGCGCAAAAGACAGGTTTGTAGCGTGATCTCCATTGTGGCCTAGACGAAAAAAAATTGCTTGGTTATGACACTAAATGGTAAAGCAGTATGCACGAAAAATTCATAACTAAATAGAATGATGGCAAAATTGGCTTTCCGCAGAGAGCACTTTCAGCTGTCCTTTTTTCTGGTGATAAGCTAACAGGGGTGTTTAAATCAGGCGTGACGTCTTACTGAAATAACTTGTTTTTGTAGCCATTCATATAATCCCTGACGACCTTGGCCATAGCAGACATATAATGACACGAGCCGTCCGATAGTCCTCTACCCCAACCGCTGATGAAACACTAGATATCTTTTAGAACCTACAGTTTGCGAGTTGTATCCTATAAGCCTTCTGCATACGAATGTATTCTTTCGCAATATATATTCATGTAATCTCTTTATAAAGATAAACTGTCCGTGTATATCCAACAGTGCTTCCTACTGATCGAGAGTGTGCTGTCTCAAGTTGGGATAATAAGCCCTAACAAATATCAGCTTTCTGATATGATTGTCAATAAATGGTGGATGAGGGCTCAATAGCAATAACAATATAATAAATAATTTAATTTCAGTTTAACGTCCCAAAGCCAATTTATTTCGACTTTTACGTAGACGTAAGCAGCGCTACAAACTCTTCATAGCTGATTTGTCCATCCACGTCGAAGTTGGCTTCGTGCATCATTTCGAAGACTTCCTTGTCCGTCAACTGCTGGCCCAAGACGGTCATGATATGGCGAACGTCGGTGGCATTGATGAAGCCCTTCCCGTCTCGGTCGAACACCTTCGTGAGCAATAGAGGTAAAATGCACATCACACGTACACACAAGTACCTAGCACACACAAACAATCACTCTCTGCTCAGAATAGTTTTTGCTAATAAAGCGATTAGGCAGAAAAAAAACTGTGACAAACTATATACAGTAGCACAGGAGATACAGTTTAACGCGCCGTCATTCCGTGAATCACCATGCTTTTGAACTCTGCTTATAGTTACGTAGCACACCTTGTATATTACCTTACGGTTTTATACTCAAATATTTTACGGCGTACATGTGAACTCTCGTGTAAAAATGAGTGGCATTTATGCGTTTTAGATGCGGAGCATCTAATACTCGAGGCTTGTAGCGCGGCGCCGTCCGCAAGCTTCCTGCTCCTTCTTCCACCATCTGTGCATTCCTTCCTCCTCTACACACCGCGCGCGCTTCACTCCTCCACCATCTGTGCACCCTTCCTCCTCTAAACACCGCGTGCGCTTCTCCTCTTCACGAACATTCGCTAGCTGTATAATGTAGCGCGCATGCGCCGTCACGCTTCGAGAACATCGGCAGCTGACGCGCGCGCATGCACCGTCGCGCTTCGAGAACATCGGCAGCTGATGCGCGCGCATGCGCCGTTGCGCTTCTCCCCCTTCTCGAACATTGGACAGCTGACAGTGCATGCGCCGTCGCGCTGTATATATACTCAAGGTCGGCGCTCGCTCGCTCAGTTGCCGCTCGTCGGTTGGTTTGTACGGCGCGTCGACGTCCAAGGTCGCGATGAAATGAATTCCAACGAATCCACAAACACAATGATCGACGTCCCTTCGACCAGCGCCGCCCTTTCGCATACGTGTGTACGTGTTCACTCATTTAACACCCCCTCCTACAACCACGTTAACCAATTTAGCCATCGACCCAAGTAAGTCGCAATTTAATACCCCATTTCACAACCACGTCAACCAATTTAGCCATCGACCCAAGTAAGTCGCACTTTAACACCACGTTAACCAATTATATGCTCCGCATCCTCCTCAGTGTTCCCCCGAGGGAAGCTGCGGGTAATTTTTTCTTTGCGTCTGTGGCTAAGGTGGGAAAACACTGCAGTGGGTGCTAAAAGCATGCCATCGTCAGGGGTGAAATGGTTCAAGAGTTCAACCCATCTTAGCTTATTGAGCCAGCTACTTTGCCCACCAGTAACTTCATTTGATAGTAAACATAGGTGGGCGAAATGACATAGGCGCTGCAATGGTTCCACGTGGGCACGTTGTTTCTACGCAATGACCAAATCGCAACAGAGAAAGGAGTGAATGTATTCTGAATTCTGATAAGCATCCTAGTCGCCGAATCTTTTCATTGGCCTTTAGTTTTGGCAAGGCAGACGCCATCGCTATGGAAGCATATTAGGCGTCATACGACTAAAACGAAACGGCTTTTCCTTTCCAATGGTCTCTCAAGTTTACTTTAATTGAGACGAGCATCCGTCTACGATAGCATGACCACAATATTCCTGTGACTGGTGGGAGTTACGCACGTCCACGAAGCGTCACGTAATGCTGTTACAATGCCCTCGTGTGTATCGCCAACTGATTGCTTGATGCCATCCAAGCAATATTTCACAGTGGAAGGCAAATGCGGACAACCAAAGAGTAAATGTGCTCACCCGGAATGCCTCACGAATGCCTTCTTCTTCGGACATCGTGAGCGTAGGGTCGCTTGTAATAGCGACGAACTCGGGGAAGTCGATGGTGCCGTTGCCGTTGGTGATAATCGCCTCAGCGACTATCTCTTCGATCTCGGCTGGGCTGAGGTTTTCACCCAAGGCCTGCATCATGAAGGCCAGCTCGTCGGGGCTTATTCCTCCATCACCGTTCCTGTCGAACATGGCGAAAAGTTCGTGGAGATTCGCGGTCTTCGACTCGGAGAGCTCCGAACCGCCTGTGGCAGTCACTTCTATGCCACCGCTAACAGGAGCAGCGCCGTTTCTGCTGACCTTGGGAGCGGGGCCGTCATTTGTGCTACCGGCGTCGATTAGCCTTTTCAATGCCCCTTTGAGATGCGCCTTCTTCGCCGGTGATCCCGCCGGAGCATCGGCGTTCGGTATTTGGCTTTCTTCAAGCCAGTGAGTCGGCGGGGAGCGCTTCATGGCCGTGACTTGCACTCCGACGCCGCCACCGCAGCTGCTGCACTTTAGAAGAAGGTGACACGCCGGGATGATGATCGTGATCTTGTACTTTGCAGTTGATCCGCTACCCGTGACAAGCGAGGCGTCCTGGAATCAGACACGGTAAATGGATATATCACGTATAGTGCAATATCTGACAACTTAGGACTAGAGTATGACATTTGTTTGGTTAATAGGTGTTTTGGAAGTATAAAAGTAACAGTAGTGAAGATAACCCAGAATATACCCGCATGCTTCGCTTTAAATGAAAGACGGAATCATGTGTCATGTCAAGCTGTCAACCAGAGATTGCGTCTAGATCATGCCCGCTTCTTGAAGCTCTCTCGAAATAAAAATAGCAATCTCAAACCTTCCTTTTGATTCAGTGCTACCGATGTAAACCATGGCATATCCACCAATTTGGGAATTCTTCATATTACTCAGCTTTTTGAAGGGGCCCCGGCAACACTTTTTGAGCAGGGCCAGAATACGCTGCCAATCGGAAGTCGATGCTCGCGAGAGCACGCGAGCGAAATATTATAGCGCAGCACGCAGCCTGGAATTCACAATATGATTTCGTAAAGAGCCAAAAAATACTTTCTATTATTTCAACAAATGACACTACAAGCTCAAAAATAACTCGTCTCAGCCATTTCATTAGCCACTTGGTCGTTACAGGGGCCGCCACAAGAGACCTGTGCTTGCCCACACGTACATGCGCGAATGCACTGAGAAGCCACGTATTCGAAAAAAAAAGAAAAAAAGGAGTGTTCCAAGTCGCGAGGCGCACGTATACCCTACCTACCTTCCCCGTGCCATCCTCGCCTGCTCAGCTTTCAGCGCTTTCGTCAGGACGAGAGAAGAGAGAATGCAGTCGCAGCGTGCGACACATGTTTGCCACTCTGCTCGCACTAAATCTCAGCTGTTGATATTTAATATCACTTAGTTTTATTTCACGACCAGCCGCTTTTGTTACATAGAAGAAAATTTTATTCTGCAACTTTATACATGTTTCTACTGATCCAGGTAGCTAGAGAGCTTTGAGAACGTGGCGCCAAGAATTATAGTGGACCCAAAATATTTGCAAGCCGCCAAAGTGCGTACACAGAAGCCTAGCCATTCTTGGGCTGTTCCTCTCGCGTTTTGTCAAGGTCTAAAATTGAAAACTACCATGGGCTCCCTAGGCACAATGCGACCCCAGCGAGACGATGGAATGAGTCTGAGCCACGACGCAGTTTGGCCCGCGTCACAAGCAGTTTTTATTTGACCACAAGTGACACCCGCATTTTTTACCCTATGCCACCTGTGTTTGATGCAACAGTCAAACTCTGCTTATTTTCGGAACAGAGGATCAGCCTACCCAGTGCAGCTTTCGAACCGTATAACTGCTTATTGTGCGTATAGTTTCAGTGTATGAGACAAATATAACATCGAAAAGCTGATGCTTGGCCCCTGACGACAGCGACAACATTCAATAAATGTTTCACCACCACCAACAACAAAGATAATGATAATGATGCTAATTTCGTAATGAGCACGTGCCTTGTGTTGAAGGTTGAAAAAGAATTTGGCATAGCAAAACATACCGCAAATGAAATTTGACTGCAAAACGCAAACTATGGCGAAATGAGCATGAGTCAAAGAGAGGAAGAGATGAAAAACAAGAGTCACTAAAAGGGTATTTACCACAAGTGGAAAGGCGACAACAAGGGCTGAACAACAATGATTTCAACGAGCACAGCAGCAGTCGACTGCAAATGTCGCTTAGTCTGTTTGCTTTTGTGAGCTGTATGCGTGAGTGTCGTATGGCATATGTTGATGCGGCGAAAGGCAAGATTTTATCGCCAAGGTTCTGTTTTGTGTCGCATAAGTTGGTTGCTAGACTTAGGGGTATTTACCCCTGCAGTTCCGGCTTTGCCGTGTGGTTCCTGTTTAATCCGTTGTGGCTGTGTGGCCTGTTTGCTTTATTTAGCGGCCCGTGTGTGTTACAAAAATGTGAACCTTCTTTTTTTTCGCTGTTCGTTCCATGCTAATATTAACAAATCAGACTCGATCGTGCCTCGGTATCGGGGAATTTGCGAGTTCAGACAACAAAGGATTCACCGGAGGAACTTAACGGCGTCGTAAAACTCCGCACATAGCGTGGGCAGCGTACATCGTTGTCGCTGAAGTATGAATACCTTCACTGCTGTGCGTAGCTCTCTGTATCTGTGCGGTGACCTGGGCGACTCGTGCTCACCACGGACGCTGGCAAAATACTGACAACCCCGAAGCGGCACGTATGTAGTTGGCGCTCTAGGGACACGGGTACATCCCGGACGCTCGCGAAACACTGAGAACCCCGAAGCGGTATGTTGTTTGCTGGCACTCTGGTGACGTGGACACACCATGTACACTTGAAAAACAGCTAGTGCCGATGTGACAACATCGCAGGGAAGCTTAAACTGTACGAGAAAACATAGCCGCCAGACTCTGTGGCAATCTGGAAACAATGACCTCCAAGTCTGGCAACAACCTATTCGATGCCAAACAGAACCTTGTCATTTCATCTACACTTCTGTAGGCAGCATCGTGAGCAGAAGCTCCAGATGCCATGATCTTGAAGCCCAAAAGCTTACAACACGGACTTCACATTGGTTTACAGGTGAATGAAAGAACTATTGATAACCATCAGGCTACAAGATAAAGCAATATGCAATAGAAAAAAATATATAAGGACGATGACAGCATAACATGCTTTTCGGAATGATTACAAGTCTACATAGGGTTTGGGGGTAATAACGCGACAGACATGTTCAAATGAGGCGTGACGTTTTACTACGGGGAGATGTGTTTGTAGACATTGAAATAACTGCGACAAACTGGGTATAGTTAACATGTAGGGTCGTTGGCCGTCGGACAGTTCTGTATACACCAACCACTGATGGAATCCCTGAAATATTTTCTCTCAAAGTATGAAGTTGATTGGTTATGTTATAAGTCTTGCTGATCATAATGTAGCGCTTTGTTATTGATCGTCATGGGCCTTCTTTATATCTATATACTACCCGTATATGTGAAACAGTGCTGATAACTGGCTGAACATGTGTTCACTAAAGTTAGGAGTGATGTGGAAACGAATAGAGACTCGTAATGAAAATTTGTTGAGCAAAATAATGACCAGCAAGTTGTCATTGTTTTCACATGTTAGGCTATTTCTGGCTACTTTCACTACCTGTAGCTTAAAGTGGAATGCTTCTGGCTAGTTTTTCTAGTTTGTTGGCTACTCTTTCTCTTTGTGACAAGGTGATCCCGTAGCTGAGGACACTTTGAAGCTGCTGACGATGATGGTCGGCAGCGCATAAACAAGCTTGTTAATAAAGTCTCGATTCGGCTTCACAATCATGCCATGGGGCCATATTTAGATAAAGTTGGCTTCTATCCTCATAAAACTCATGAGGCATGAATGACGTAGACACTACTTCCTCCGCCCTATTGAAACATTTTGAGTTGTGATTAAGCTTCAGCATATCACACTTATCACACCTGAACTTGGCAACGTTTAACGCTAGTACACTATCTAGTGAGGCAAGTATAGCTGTACTATTCGAGGAGCTAGATGGTGTTAAATGGGCTGTAATAGGGCTCAGTGAGGTTAGGAGGACAAATAAGACCTATACAGTGCTACGCAATGGGCATGTTCTTTGCTATCGGGGCTTGGCTGACAGAAGAGAACTGGGAGTGGGGTTCCTTCTCTACAGAAAGATAGCTGGCAACATAGAGGAATACAAAAGCATTAATGAAAGGGTGCTAAGTATTGTAAGTGAACTCAATAAGAGATACAAGATGAAGGCGGTAGAGGATTATGCACCTACATCCAGCTATGATGACGCGTCAGTTGAAAGCCTCTTGAGGACGTGGAATCAGCAATGAGAAAGTTAAAAACACAGTATACAATACTGATGGGAGACTTCAATGCAAAAGTAAGGAAGAAGCAGGCTGGAGATCAGGCAGTAGGAGATTATGGCATCAGTACTAGAAATGTCAGAGGGGAGCTACTAGTAGAATCCGCAGAAACGCAATATTTGGGGATTTTTAATACCTTCTACCGAAAACGAGAGAGCCCTAAATGGACATGGAGGAGCCCTAATGGCGAAAATAAGAACGAAATAGACTTTATACTCAGTGCACACCCAGCCATCGTGCAGAATGTGGAAAAGCCTGGCAAGGTACGATGCAGTGACCAGAATGGTACGGTCTCGAATTCACCTAGATTCAAAAAAGGAACGACAGAAACTGATACGCAAGAAGCCAGGCAATGAGCTAGCGCCGAGAGGGAAAGTACAGGATTCAGAGTCTCACTTTAGAACAGATACTCCTCTCTTATCGAGGAAAGGAACCTCGGCGTAGATGCAATGATTGATAATCTCACGAGTATCATTACGGAGTGTGCAGTGGAAGTTGGAGGTACTGTAGTTTGACGGGACACTGGCAAGCTGTCCCAGGAAATGAAGAATCTCTTTAAGAAGCGTCAAATCATGAAAGCCTCAAGTACAACAGACAAAATAGAGTTGGTGGAGCTTTCGAAGCTGATTAATAGGCGCAAGCTAGCCGATGCAACAAGGTATGAACTGGAGAAAATTGAACACGCTCTGAAGAACGGAGGAAGCGTCAAATCAGTGCGGAGGAAAGCTGGGATAGGCAAAAATCGGATGTATGCAATAATTTACAAGGAAGACGAGATAACTATCTATATGGATAGGATAGTTAAAATAGAGGAGGAGCTTTACAGAGATCTGTAGAGAAGCCGGGACAACCACGACCTTAATATAAAAACTAGTAGTGACCCAGTCATATTCATATGGTGGTTTTGGGACGTTAAAACCCACATATAAACCAGATGGTACCAAACCAGTAATGATAAAATAAGTCAGAAAAGCCTTGGAGAGCATGAAAAAAGGCAAAGCTGCAAGTGAGGATCAGGTAACATCAGATCTGCTGAAAGATGAAAGACAGGTTGTGTTTGAAAAACTAGCCACCCTTTTCATGAGGAGTCTCCTGACGGTAAGAGTACCAGAATCTTGGAAGAATGCTAACATCATCTTAATACATAAGAAAGGAGATGAAAAGGACCAGCTGATTAGCTTGATCTCCATAGTATATAAGCTATTTGCAAAGGTTATTGCCAAAAGAATTAAGACAGAATTAGAATTCAATCCGTCAAAGAAACAAGCAAGATTTCGAACAGGCTACTCAACGATCGACCACATTCATACTACCAATCAGGCAATAGAGAAATGCTCAAAATATAGCCAATCACTATATATTGCCTTCATAGATTACGAGAAGGCGTTTTATTTAGTAGAAATATCAGCAGTCATGCAGACACTGCGGAATCAGAGCATTGACGAAGCATATATAAAATCCCGGAAGACATCGACAGGGGATCAACTGCTACCATAGCGTTTCATAAAGAAAGCAAAAAAATACCGATCAAGAAGGGTGTAAGGCAGGGGGATACAATCTCTCATATGCTTTTTACCACGTGCTTACAACAGGTTTTCGGAGGCCCGGAATGGGAACAGTTGGGGATACGATTTAATGAAGAGTACGTTAGTAACCTGCGCTTCACCGATGATATGCATTGCTGAGTAACTCAGGGGATAAATGGCATCTCAGAGTGACAAAGTTAGACAAGCGGAGCAGAAACATGGGTCTTAAGATTAATCCGCAGAAAACAAAATAATGTACAACAACCCCGAAAGAGAACAGCGCTTCGAGATAAGTGATAATGCACTTGAAATCGTAAAAGACTATGCCTACTTAAAAGAGGTAATAACCTCGGAGCCGAGCCACGATATTGAAGTAGTCAGAAGAATAAGAATGGGGTGGAGCACATTTAGCAAGCACTCTCAAATCATGGCATGAATATTGCCACTATCCCTCAATAGGAAGGTATATAAGAGCTGCATCATGCCGGTACTTAGCTACGGAGCAGAAACCTGGAGACTTACAAAAAGGGTTCAGCTTAAATTGAGGATGACGCAGCGAGCAATGGAAAGAAAAATGGTAGTTGTAACCTTAAGAGACAAGAAGAATGCAGAGTGGATTAAGGAACAAACTAGGGTTGAGGATATCATAGTTGAAATCAAGAAGATAAGGACATGAGCCGGGCATGTAGCGCATAGACAGGATAACCGCTGGTCATTAAGGATGACTAACTGGATTCCTAGAGAGGGTAAGAGGGTTAGGGGGAAACGGAAGGTTAGGTGGACAGATGAGATTAAGACGTTTGCGGCTATAAGTTGGCAGCAGCAGGCACAGGACCAAGTTGACTGGCGGAACATGGAGAGGCCTTTGTCTAGCAGTGGACGTAGTCAGGCTGATGAGGATGATGATGATATCACGCATAAAAGTACTTGCCGTAGATAAAAAATAACGTGGGCAGTTTGTATCGTGCATGAAAGGTAATGCTTACGGTAATACGTGTTTCAAAGTAAACAATCTTTAGGACAAATGAGCACACGCCTCAATGATAGCATAAAGGAACCTTCCAATAATGTCTTAAAACTCGGAACGACCGGTATAGTCTAGCCACACAATGCGGGCGCTGCGGTTTTAAGTCCTTGACTGGTTGTGCGGATCATATGGTTAGGCAAGCAGCTGAGGCATGGAAGCTTCTGGAGTTTTAGGTATTGGAAAGTCTCTCAGGGATACTTCATGACCACGAAGTCCGTTAGAGCACGGTTCCATTGATAGAACGCTTATCAAATAAGCACGCTGACACGTACTAAAATAGAGCCAAAATTAGAAGCCCAGAAATTTTTTTGCACTCTGCCTAAATCGAATTCTAATGATAAATATGTGCGGCTTAACATCCAGATACCACCACGTGAGTATGAGGGGCCTTGTATGAGAGGGCTCCGGAAATTTCGACCACCCGGGGTTCTTTAATGTGCATCTAAGTCTGAGCACATGGGCCACAGCATTTTCGCCTCCATCGAAACTGCAGCCGCCGCAGCCGGGTCAGCAGTCGAGTGTATGTTTTAGCCACTAGACCACCGTGGCGGGGCAATTGCATTCATATGTGAAAGCCTCCTAGCTAAACTGAATCAATGGCATTGTACGAATCCAACGAACTGTTTGTCATGTTCGGTGCAGTATAGGGGAGAGAGTTTGGTCTAACAACACGTTGGCCACGCTGTTCACATAAGTTCAGTATTGCTAGGTTAGCTGCTAAAGCACAAGTTAAAAAAGAGTGAACCTAGCTTCACCGACTTCCCGGCCCCAGAATTCACTGAAAATTGGCGCTAATGGTGGTTTTAGTTTTTTAGTTTTTTGGCAGTTAAAGTAAGTACACTTTCTAATGAAAGTCTTTTTTTGTCTCCCTCAATTTCTCGCAAAGCAACACATTCTTTGCCAGTCCCGCTGCCTCGGTCACTCGCGCGACTGATTTCTTCGCATGTCCGAGGCTAAACTTCATGCGTCTCAGTGTCCACTTCATCACTAGTTAGGTTTGATTTCTTTCCTCATCTCAGACACATCTTCGTCGCTATTGTTGCAGTCCTCCGAACATAGCTCATACTCAATGATGATGACGACGATACTGATGACCTCGTATTGTTAGCGTTCACTCACAAAGGATCAAAACAGGGTGGCAGGATCAGGGGATTAGTTGAGCTGTAGTAGTAGTTGCTTTCCCCTGGACATGGCTCATACCCAACAAAGGGAACTGGCTGATTAGTGAATAAGTTGATCCAATGATATCTGTACACTGTTTGTTATTAGATAAGTAGGAATCGTCTTCGCTTTCTTCGCTACCTTCGCTATCTTCTTGGTCGACACTCACATCTTGGTCCCCACGGTAGACGTAGCACATTTATTTTCAGTTACCCGATGCGGTAAAGCGTAAGAAACGTCTTACCAATATCGACTACCGCTTTGCGATCGCTTTAGTGATTGGCGAGCATTCGAGTTTCAGACAGCTTATTTATTTTTAGTAGTTCGTTGGTCAGCTTCAGCCAATTTCCGTGGCACATCCCAGCAGCGCCAATCTTTGTGGATGCTCGATGCCGCTTTACCTCCGCTATAAACGGCTCCGTCGTTAAAAGATATGGTAGAAAGACGTAGTACTTATATATAGGCGTAATTATTCCGTAGGATAACACACGAGCCACTCGAATGGACATGTTTTAGTTGTTGTTGCAGTGCTTTTTTTAGATGATAAAGGACATCCTTCCTTGTATACGTGTGCAATGCGATTTTCATAGTTTGGCACAGCGACACATTTTATAACACCTCTATATAGTGCTTAAGGATGTAACTAAATTTAGTGATAGTTTTTAAGCATGATAAAGATTGTTATACTTTGTGTCACTGTTTCAGAACTATTGCAATCGCACTGCGCACGTATTATACGTAAGGATGTCTTGAATCGTCAAAAAAGCTCACTATAAATAATATATATATGTACATTCGAATTGTTTGGACGTTGTTCTACGGCTTATTTATATTCTTATGTAATTTCTCCGTACGTCTTTCTAACTTTCGGGCGATGGGAGACACAGCTGCATAGCTATGACTCTGAGGTATAGCTGGCGTTTCTGGTTCACGTCAGGCACGCAGCAGCATGTCAGTGAAGCCCTGAACTTGGGATCCCAGACATCGAGCTCATAACCACTTATCTGAAATCCTCATTATTAAAGTACTTCTCTTATCTCACTTACGTTTTGCTCATTGTGTAGTTTTTTTACAATCTGAACCTGCTCAATGCAATGCTCATGCGAATAAAAGGGCCTTGATTATAACTCGTTGAAAAAAAGGCCCCCTCAATCGAGGCGTCGAATCAATTCCGCATCGCCATGGCACCACACAAAAAAAGGTAGTTAAAAGGAAAGAAACTATGGGGTACAAAGTGTCCGACAAAAAAAACAGAGCTGATGTTAAAAAAAAAGGAGATATGACATCATCTGCGAAGAACTGAAATAACCAGCAAATTCGAACAAGCACATATCCAACCCAGTCGCAGTTTTGTGGTGAACGCGGCCCTGTAAGCTAAGCCATTTCGCACGCGGTCCTCTGTATCGCACTCGATCGCCTAAACTATATATTATACGCGTCTTCTTTCCAGTTTTACTGAAGAACCGTGCTGGTGGTCTGACACCATGCACCGCTTCGATGCCTGAAGGACCGTCTTTAGTGAACTCGAGATAAGGTCGCCCTATGGCCCTTGATCCCCGCGCGCTCCATCGCCCCGTGATAAACGAATCGTTCTTTTCTAAGGAGGCACAGAACTGGCCCCGTGGTCCGCAGGACATGTCACCGTGAAATTGCGTGTGTGAGTTGCCGGGAGGCACGGAAGGTAGGACGTCATTCTTGTTATCCCCAGTGATAACTAGAAGGAACGCCAAGCAGATTTAGATGAACAATGACGGCAGCTTTTGTGCACGCGTTCAAAGAGGAAATGAGATCATGCCGTTGCCCGGCCTACTTGACGCTTTTAAACTAAAATTTATTGATGTGACGCTCGTATCTTTGCTTAGAAGACTGCACTACACGTCTACGCTTTGATCTGGGCTTGTTTGCGCTTCCCTCCTCCAATCGCTGCTGCCGCCACATTTAAGTTCGTTCGAGATAAGTTCTGTATTAGCGAAAGCTGGCGGCAAAGTTTCGGAGGAATCGCTGCGCTGAAGTTTTATCAAGTAAGCAATTCCTTTGTCCTATCTTTATTGTGTTGGTAGATTAAACTGTAGAAGCTCGTTATTTTGAACTGAGCCTATGCGAACTGATGGTTTTCTCCCGACACAGCCCTGTATTTTTTCATGGGGGGAGGGGGGGACTCTATGTAATTTGAATGCGTCAATACCCACAACACCGAATTAAAACTGGAAGCGCATGGTTTCCATCACTCATCGCAGAAGTCGGCTCAGAGTGATCACAATGCTTTCTAAAACCAAAACACATTTACTAGAGGTGCAACACTGAAATTGCAACGTTTCTCAGCAGATCAGAATTAGGACACGGCTGCGCCGGTGCTGTTGGGCGAACTGAGCGATGCTCTTGGAGGCGCGACGAAAAAAACGAAAGCATATGCAAGCGACCAAAGTATCCTGTTTGATTGTGTTAACTTTGCCACGTAAAGTATGTGTTTTTGGTGTAAAAGTGGCGTAAATATTTCACTTAACGCACTGCAAACATGAATGCATGTCGGTGTTTGTTCCTGGTGTATCGGCGACTGATCAATTTATTTCTATTCGCTGGTGAAGTGCCATGAAAATAATTTACGAAATCACCCACCACAAAGCTGTAGCATCGCCTAATTGGTGATAACGAGTCCAGAGGTGGCTTCATTCGATCCGGCCCACGCAGTGTGGTGCCTTGTTCATACATTCTAGTGCTAAAGAGCACGAATTCGAACTCCTTTTAGTGCGAATAATTTCATAGCCCCTTTTGAGCTCTAATGAAAGATTGTTTAGAGAAGAGTGATTTAGACAATGGAACGACAGCAGATATGTCAATAATAAATAGGTTAATGTATGGTAACCATGAGGTTGTTCCTTCTTTTCTCTGTAAGCAGTATCTGTGCAGCAGCATAAACTAGAGACTTACACCTTTGTTATCCCGCGCACCTTGGTAAGGGAGGCGTACCACTAGTAGACTGGTGCAATGCCGCATGAAGTGGCGACAGATGCCTGCTGGACGTGCAATACACAGACCTCCTGCTCCTCCCCTTTTTTGAAAAAAGTTACACACACACACACACACACACACACACACACACACACACGCACACACACACGCACACACACACACAGGCATAAATTCACGCAATATTGCCAATATGGTGTCGGCGTACTTAAGGCAAACAACTGTTATGAGAGAGAGAGAGAGAGAAATGACTTCGCTCTTAGCGGCTTCAGTCTTCTTTGGTACTTCAGCTTTTTTATTGAAGGTGTGCAAGGCTCACTACCACCTCCCAAACCCTGTTCACCAATCGCAGCAGGCTTTGAAGGTCCTGCATCACCAGCAAGAACTACTACTCGTCATCGAATTGCTCCTCAGGATTAGCTTCCTCTCTCCTTTTTTAATTAGGGTTGATGACGGTGGCACGTCCGGATTGTTCTTACACTCCAGTACCATGTGGCACAGGGTGTTACGCGTATCCAGCGGGCAAAAAACTTGCTGTGCCGCCCATAGGTCCCTGAATACATAGCGTCTATCGATGATCCGTGGGGGCAAGTTCCTGCCTGGAGTTTTCTCCAGATCACCGCTGGCTTCCTGTTTAGACTATTTTGTGTCATTGGGTACGTACCGCTTCCTCTGCTCCCTGTAATGCGCCAAATTGTTGTCTGAATACTTCTTCGGGTATCACGCCGAAAAAGAACTGTTATGAAAACGAAAAATAAAAGAAACTGCTAGTATTAGTTTTTGCAAAAATGTCAGCGGCAACGCCATTGAAATGCGCAATTTCACCAAATAATGTGCATGCTACATTTTATCGTTTAAGCGCAAGAAATGTTTCTTAAAACTGAATCAAGTGGCGATGCGTGATGTGACGAAGGTCCAAATGTCATATGACGAAGTGGCCGGTCTTCGACGCATAAAGATTGGCCTACCTGTGTAAAGTTCGTGTTCCCGAAAACTGATTTTGAGTGAGATAAATGATAGCGATTGGGTGCGTGACAACGAAAACGAATGATAAACAGGTGTAAATATGAACGTGGCGTTCAGTCAGTATACACGAAAAATTAGGCTGCACGCCTCGATATGACCACGTCTGCAGAGACTCATCGGTGACTGCGGGACAATGCCAACCACTCAGGGAAAACGTACGAGCACGTTTAGCGTGTCGAAAGCAGACGCCATTGTGACGAGTATGGAATCAATAAGGTGGAAGGAAGATCCTAGCTTGGATAGGGAAAATTAAGTGGAGATTGGTGTGCAGAGGAGATGAATGGGGCTGGCGCAAATATGTAGGGATTCCAGTAAAGCAGCACGAAGGAGAAGATGAAAGCTTGTGATTAAAACATCGTTCAACAGGAGTTGTGTTCTGGAGCGGACGTTTCGATAAATGAACTTGTTTTAGATGCGGAGCATCTAATACTCGAGGCTTGTAGTGCGGCGCCGTCCGCAAGCTTCCTCCTCCTTCTTCCACCATCTGTGCATCCCTTCCTCCTCTACACAACGCGCGCGCTTCACTCCTCCACCATCTGTGCACCCTTCCTCCTCTACACACAGCGTGCGCTTCTCCTCTTCACGAACATTCGCTAGCTGTATAATGTAGCGCGCATGCGCCGTCACGCTTCGAGAACATCGGCAGCTGACGCGCGCGCAGGCGCCGTCGCGCTTCGAGAACATCGACAGCTGACGCGCGCGCATGCGCCGTTGCGCTTCTCCCCCTTCTCGAACATTCGACAGCTGACAGTGCATGCGCCGTCGCGCTGTATATATACTCAAGGTCGGCGCTCGCTCGCTCAGTTGCCGCTCGTCGGTTGGTTTGTACGGCGCGTCGACGTCCAAGGTCACGGTGAAATGAATTTCAACGAATCCACAAACACAATGATCGACGTCCCTTCGACCAGCGCCGCCCTTTCGCATACGTGTGTACGTGTTCACTCATTTAACACCCCCTCCTACAACCACGTTAACCAATTTAGCCATCGACCCAAGTAAGTCGCAATTTAACACCCCATTTCACAACCACGTTAACCAATTTAGCCATCGACCCAAGTAAGTCGCACTTTAACACCCCGTTAACCAATTATATGCTCCGCATCCTCCTCAGTATTCCCCCGAGGGAAGCTGCGGGCAATTTTTTTTTCAAGGCTGGAGGGGATTTTCTTGGTGGTAGTGTTTGTAAGCTTTGTAACTTTCCCTCTTATTCAAACAAAATAGGAAGGAAAGGTCTACTGTGATTGAGGAGCTTCGGGAAGGGGAAGGCCACCATGAAATGTTAAGTGATAAAAGAGAATAGGTACTTCGTGAATAAAAAATAAAGAAAAGGAAGAAAGAGGGAGGAGAACAAAAAAGAGGGGGGGTGAGGATAGACGTGTTCCACTTCTTTTTTTTTCTTTTTTTGTCCATAAATATATCTTCTCTTTCATGCAAACACATTGCCATGTCGGCCCCTTCCTTGCCAAATATATACAGTTGCCCTCTTCTTCTCTCTTTGAATTGGAGGAGAGAGTACGAAGCATATACACACTAGCGCTAAGGAAATCAGTCCTAGTCTTATATAGGACAAGTCCACTTGTCAAAACATCAGCTCTAGCACACAATCCCTGTAAGCACATTTGTCATCGGGATCCCAGCAAGCGTCACCGCCAAGAGCGTTAGCTATTTAAGCGTGAAACAGCCCCCCACCCCTCTGCCCCGTATTCTCCACTGTAATGTTTGAGCAAACATAGAAGGAAATCGAGTGGGGAAAGCTCCAAACAGCCTGCTGGCGGAACACATTTGTTGAGTCAGTAATAATGATGTGGTAATTGGGGAACTTATTGGTAAGCAGCGGAACGCGGCCTCAGTGGCGCGAAATGCCTCACGTACAGTGTCAGTAACTAAAACCAGCACAAACTAAAGAGATGCATGCACAACCATCAGAACAACAATGCATGCTACAGCCACGTTGAATGGCGTAGGATCTGTTTACAGGACCATATAGAGTCAGGAATGTGAGGTTACTATTTCACCCATACCATGCGATGCGAGTGATTGTTTTGTGTGTCCGTAAGGCAAGGAAGAGGGGCGACCGTGTAATAAAAACTGGCAGAAAGCGCAATCGAGAAACCAACAGGATTGTGAATAAAGCCTTTTACGTCTCAAAACCAAGATATTATGAGAGACGCCGTAGTAGAGGGGTTCCGAAGCTCGAACCTCGTAGTGTTCTTCAATGTGCATTGAGATCGCACAGTAAACACACGCTTCTACCATTTCCTTCCCGTAAAATGAGGCTTCCGAGGCGGGAATCAAACCCGCAACGTTCGGATCTGCAACCGAGCACCGAAACCACTGCTCCACCGAGGCAGATACCGGAAGTGATGTAAAGGGCATGAATGTCCAACTGGCCAAGAATGGCGCGACCTTACCGCTGAGTAATCAGGTATAAGGCTATTTTGTTTAGTCGATAACTGAATCACGCTAGATGAGATGACATCGCTTATGTGACAAAGTAGTAAAGTAGGTTTGGGTTTCGAGCTAGTTGATAGTTGACAATATAGCATTTTAGAGGAAGTAAAGGCACCGAGCGGTAGGCAGTAAAAACAAGCGCAATTTGTGTGTGTTTTTCAATTGCTGTATCTCAGTACCATTACCTGTTTAAGCATGTAAGTATTAAATCCGAAGCATTTCTTAGCGAACTTCGGCGACATTGAGGGTATCTATCTATCTATCTATCTATCTATCTATCTATCTATCTATCTATCTATCTATCTATCTATCTATCTATCTATCTATCTATCTATCTATCTATCTATCTATCTATCTATCTGTCTGTCTGTCTGTCTGTCTGTCTGTCTGTCTGTCTGTCTGTCTGTCTGTCTGTCTATCTATCTATCTATCTATCTATCTATCTATCTATCTATCTATCTATCTATCTATCTATCTAGCCGCCAACGACTTTTAGCTCTCCGGGCCGTTTCGATAATGATATCAATAACAAACTTTGTATGGCATAATGTGACTGCATGACGGACATACTTCACTAGTCGTAACATGAAAATTATATGTATGTCATGAACGTTATGATTTACATTTCATGGTCCTGCAGCTCTTGCGGTGGTTTTGTTCACATGGCATGTTGAAAAACTGGTAAGGTATGACATAAATGCATGGTGAACACAAGTGACAGACCCTAACATAAAGAGTATGCCATGCGTATCATGCAACAACATGACTACATGCCACGCCCATGATGCGCTCGCGGCCGTTTCGCTAGCGTCACATATACCAAATTTGGTATTACGGTATGTAATGAATGACGAAGGTGTGTGACTGGTGCAAACATGATAAACATGAGATGCGTGTCATGTAACAGCATGACTACATGCTACGCTCATGAAGCGCTCACGGCCGTTTTGCTAGCTTCACATGTACCAAACTAGTTATTACCTGACGCGAACGGACGACATAGATAAATGACACATCCAAACATGGTAATCACGACATGCGTGTCATGTAACAACATGACTACATGCCACATTGATGATGCGCTTGCAGCCGTTTCGCTAGCTTCTCATATGCCAAATTTCGTATTACGTGACGCCAATGAATGACGAAGGTGTGTGACTGGTGCAAACAAGATAATTAGTAGATGCGTGTCATGTGAGACCATGACTACTTGCCACAGTCAAAGCGCTAATACATTTCAACGTGACACGTTGTGCGTGCTCGTCGGCGTTCATTTCATCGCATCACGCCAGCGTTGCCACGCGAGGCGCCAGTGCTGCCATATACTCGCCGGCGCACGCTGCACGGCGTTGCTTTGACGCATGCGCGTGACGGAGGGACGCGTATGCGTTGACGCATGTGCGTCCCTCCGTCACGAAAAGAGGGAGACACAGTGTTGTACGGGTAGCGCATCGGCGCAAAATTCAGCATGTTGCATTTCGCGCCGATTGCCATCGAGCCACGCCGATGGACACTGGTCGCACCTGGCGTTAGACTATAGAGTGCTCGCGTTTGGCTAACGTAGCGTCACTGTGCTCAGCGTGCGCGTGCGTCAACGCTACATAGGAGTATATTGGGCCCTTCATGATGCGCTGGCGGCCGTTTTGCTGGCTCCACATATATCAAATTTGGTGTTACGTGACGTCAATGGATGACGGAATATATGACTGGTACACACATGACAATCCAGACACGCGTGTAATGTAAGAACGTGACAACATACTACGCTCATGGCGTGCTCGGGGCTGTTTCGCTAGCTCCACATATACTAAATTTGGTATGATGTCACGTGAATTGATGGCGACGGTAAGCGACACATTCAAACATGATAATCATGGCACGGAAGTCGTGCACGGCATCATATACTTCCACATCGTAACGTTGTGCTGACTTTAAAGTGATATATAAACATTTCTCATTCGTGCTTTGCCTATCATCGATTCCCACTGTACGTAGGATCTGCCAATTTTTTCACTCATCTTCTTACTGAGTGATAGAGCACAAATACATCGGTAGTTCCTGACATCTTCACGATCACCACTCTTGGGAACAATCTTTCAGCAAAATAATAATCGTAATATTTGAATAAGAACGGTCATTTGCATGTTCATTTTTTATGATGCTGCATTACTGCCACCAACGAAACGGTTTTGTCGGGGCAATTACTTTCTATATATGAACGGCTCACTACGGCACTTTGAGCCACAGCTCAGGTTTTCCCGCAGCTGTGATTATCGCTTGACACCGTTTTCTATCTTGATCTCCAAACATATACCACCCACATGTTATTCACAGATACGCTCCTTTTCCTTTTATTTCAACAAACTAACGCAAGCTTGTTCTAACTTTGCCTGGACTGCCCGAATGGTGTCAAACCTCGCATCGAGGCATTTTTTTTCTCTCTCTCTGAAACAAAGGACGAAGTCGTAAAAGTCCGGTGTTTGCATGCACAGTTCCGTGCGGCAATAAAATACGCGCGATTAACAGCGAAATAGCCGTTGTTAAATGGACCTACGGTTAATGTGACTTCGTCTCGACACTTCTGCAACGAGCATACGTCAACATGCATAGCAAACGTAGTGTACGCTGCACCGATTCCTCATAGTTTCAGCGACACAGTTGTATTCAGGGCAACCTGGTGCACGGCGTTGTTCCAAATGCCGGGCAAAACGTGTACGTGCCTTTCGAGGGTTTCATAGCCAACACAAAATCTGCAATACACGCTAGTATAACAGTTTACCCATGTTATTTTATGTGTAAACGCATGGTGGGAATAGCAAAGCAGACCGAGTGATCATATCAGTTCCTCGGACTTTCGGCTCATGTTACGAGTTTCGTTTCGTACGAAGCGGTAAATAAACAAGCGCAGAAGTCGAAATGCTAGAATGGAGTAAGAGGCGAATATTAGAAAATGTTAGGCTACATATACGGACCCAACAGAGGGGCAGCGCAGGGAGTAGCAATTTCCCTGGCGGGCCATATTCGAAGCACGGTCACGTAGCATTTTTTTTTCTTGTGCGACCCAGAAAATACATTCTTGCCTGCGTTGCTTCGCACAGGCGTCGATAGTTTGTAGCCATTGCGGCAGACTAGGCAGTACTGCGTTGACTGGAGCAACGTGCTGCCGAGTGCAAACAGGGCGTGTATTAAGGCCTTTGAACAGGGCTGAAGCTGCAAATAGTGCGCCGCGTGTCCATTATTGAAAAAAAAAATGTTGGCAGTAATTACCAGTTGCAAAAAAGTTGGTTGACCAGCGTACAAGCTATATATTCGCTCGTACAGGCGTAAGAAAACTTGAATTATACTAGTTATCCTGGTGATTTAAACAGAATCGGTATTACATTTGTGCTAAATATTTTCGCCTGCGTGAAGTTAGAAAAAACGTGCTTGGTCAGTTCAATAACAATAAAGCTAGTTGTCGCCAGAGCTGCTTTCGTAATTCCCATAAGGAGGTCAGCATCGGTAGAGGCCCCACAGTTTCCCTGAAGAGACAGTGCGTCAACCTGTCAGTGGTTGGTCTACGTTCGGCCACATCTAGTTTGAACAACATCAAGGACATTACCACATGGTCTTCCTTGCCATCTCTGAAGGCTGAGCCTTGGAGAGCTATAGCATGAACGTGACTCTCCACCACCAGATGGGTAAATGAAGGCAGTGCTTATGCAGATGATCTATGCATTGCAAATGCTTCTTGCCAAGGCGGCCGTTGCAAGGCAGCAGCGAGTACTGTTGGCGGAATAAAGCCAGGCGCTCGCTGCTATATCGTTTCGCTGTTTACAAACAAAGACCTTGTGTTTAGCAAAAGTAGTTAACGATTTAGAGCACTAGGTGCTCTACTATGAGAGAGCTGTGTGCCATCCCTGAATCCCTGACCAACCGCGCCTCACCTCCCCCGCGATGTTCGTCCATCTGCGGCACACCCAGGAGACTTGCTGCGAAGGCGTTCTCAGCTTTTTCTGGGCACCATACTAAACAAAGGCCCTTGATGACATCCCGTTTCGTCATACCATCGTTGGGTAAGGAGAGCTCTAGAAAATAGCCCACCAATTTTCTACAGTTATCTACACTTATTTGGCAAAATATATTCAAACGAATGTTGTTTTCAGCTACATAAAAATAATAATAACTTGCGCTAAACTTTACGCACGTTTTTTATCTGAAAAACTGAAGATATAATTTTCTTACCCTTGAAAAAAACCTTAAAACGTGCGATCAGTTCCGGCGTTAGAAGCTGGTATATGAGGTGAACGGAAGTTTTTGGGGTACAATACTTGCAACCTTAAAACCGTCTTTAAAGACGACCAGAAATCATAGGGTCAGAAGCCTCATCGACATCGTTGACTTCTAGCCGTTGTGTCATATATAAATTGCACGCACAAAGTCTACATGGTCACCTCGCTAATTTTTAACAGGGAACGTCAAAATATCGTTTTTCTGCTGCCGTGATATGTGATTCGGATATGACTTCATCATTGATATCATATCTGAATATGAACAATTCACGTCTCAGACGAATATAAGTAGACACTGTCAAACATTTACTATTTGTGCGCTGTTACCACGCGTATTTCCATATCAGAATTTCTTCGCATAACAGTTATTAGTGTGTTTCAATCACTTTGAAGCTAAAGGGACGTACGATATCGGTCGTTGGCGGGTAAAATTCTCAGAGTAGGAGATTTGACGCTGGGCACCTGTAACAAGTCACCGACTCGAGCACTTTACGTTATTGTAGGATACTTCAATGCGCATCACCGTCTTCAGGGTGGTGATGCCATCGGTACAACTATAGGGGAATTCGTCAGTCTGCGCGATTCAACGTAAAGTTACCGGGCCAGCTTCATGCTCTCTCGTAGTAGAGTACATTGTAATCTAAATTGTTGAACATTTTTTTTCTAAACACAAAAAATCTAGACTTCACAAGCAATCGTGATTTTCATATTCCTAATTAAGATTCAATGCATGTTTCTGTATCAGAACGTAAATCTTGGCTTAGCTATCGCTTTTCGGTGTTTTTTTATTGTCTGCTGCCTGCCTATATGTTTCAACATTGACACATCTATCGGCGATACCATGCTTACTTACCTTATACTACGTTATATAATGGGGTGACAAGCATTCGTAGGGGATACACTGATTCTGAAGCATATTCCGAAGCTGTGGTGAACCAGGCTGAGTATAAGCAGCACACCATGGCATCAGGGTTCACGTGGCTACCCGTATTCTAGTGTTCGTGACTGAATAGTTGCTAGAAGGTCCAGTTGCTGAGACTGGCCGTAAGTTTATGAACTATGCTGCCGACCCTGAGACTCCTTTTCGCTATCTTGTTCAATACTTATTGGGCGAGGGTTATAACGCTGTATCCAATCGAATATTATTATGGCGAATGCATTAAGTGCCTCATCAAATGTGGGAATTTACCAATTTTGTCATGAGCATCCTGTGGCCTTGGCTTTAGTAAGAGTAATGCGAAATTTGGATTCCTTGAAGATATCATCATAGGACATCATCGTGACGTCACACATGATGGTAAATGTCGACGTCATCCCATGACATCGTCACGCGGTCAAGGACAAGACTGAGAAGAAAAACACGGGGATGGCTTTCACCTTGCAGCCGTCTTAGGCGAATACATAAGGTAGTTTTAGTGCCAGGGGTGTATGCAAGAGCTCCTTGAGGTTTTTAGTACACAAGGAGATAGAAATATAATAAATCCAGTTTTGCAAGATGGCCAACACTGGGGAAATAATGTATTTCGAAATGAAGCCCAGGAAAAGGCGGACAAAAATTTCCTTGTATCGAAGATAACCCAAGACACAGATAGAATATATGATGATTTTATGTGCTGCCTCATAGATTATTAGTGCATTTAATTGGTCTTGTTCATTATCCGTAGCAACCATAAACAGAGCAAGGAAACACGGCCCCGAAAAGCATACGCACGGGTCAAGCGTTATGGTCCATAGGGGCATAGTTTGCTTCCATGCTCTTTCTTCCCCGCTGCTTCATGGAGGGGGCGACATTCATTGTAAGTACGCTCGCCATTAAATTGTCCACCCCTTCATTCACGCCTCAGGCGCGAAAGCTTTTCGCGACCACGCGCCGCCCCAATGTGGTGGTCTAGTGGCTAAGGTACTGGGCTGCTGACCCGCAGGTCATGGGATCAAATCTCGGCTGTGGCGACTGCATTTCTAATGGAGGCGGAAATACTCTAGGCCCGTGTGCTCAAATTTGGGTGCATGTTAAAGAACTCCAGGTGGTCGAAATTTCCAGAGCCCTCCACTACGGCGTTTCTCATAATCATATGGTGGTTTCGGGACGTTAAACCCCACATATCAATGAATTAACCACGCGCCAGTGATGCGTTTGCGGGAAGTGCGCACTGACATGAAAACGACCCTCAGTGGAACGGCGCCGAAGGAGAACATGGATGCACCTTAAATGGGAAGATTCCTCAGCGAGCGCTTACGTGAACAAGATGTGGGTAATGTAAATTTGGCTTTGTGGCACTGCAAATAAGTACGTGTGGGTGCACAATGCAGTATCCGTGTGCCATTATTGCGATAAGATCAAGGATGAACAAGTGCGCATAATCAGCGAGGTTGCTAACATGTTGCGAGAGAGGAGTAGGTGCGTCAGCAAACCCTCGGTCGCACTCAAGATGGTTTAAAAAAATTGGTCACACTGTGTGAAAGGTAGCCCTTGTTGAATGGCAAGTTTGTGTAGCAGGGTCCGTGATTGGTAACGCTGGTTAGTACTAGTTTCGTGTCCACGCATTTTTTCCCTGTTCTTTCTTCTGTGGCTGTTCCAACAGACACTTCAAGAACGCATTTCTGTCAATAAAATTCAGTTGGAAGCATCGATTTTCTTTTGTATGCATTTTCGCGGCCGTGTTGTTGTTGTTAGTGCTGTTTATCTCATCTCATAGATTTCATTTTCCATTATTTCACAACTGCACTTCACGCCCCCCCCCTCTAGTTACACAGTAGAATTGTCAGGGACGGCGGTCTTGTACTAAGCGGGCAATCCTCCGCAAGTACATTTCAGTCTTTACGCAAATGCTCCCCGTGGTGGCACTTCAGATTCCAGGAAAGTGCGCAATCTTGCAAACTTTAACGATGTTCCAACAAAACCCCTCGTGTTGTCTTTGCGTCCATAAGAACTACGCTGCCATTATGGCTGACCTTGACCTCCAACTTGAATACTCTTATATAATGGGGACTCTCCTTCTCATCCACCAATCAGATCAACTGTTCATTATCCCTAACTTATACTGCACTCTGAAAGTGCCGTATGTTTAATTTTCGGACCTCTTTAGAAGTGCTAAGAGTGGTGGATAGCGACCCCCTCCTGATTGTGGGTGACTTTAACGCCCTCAGTCTAGTTTCAGGGTACCATCGAAAAGAGAAGCGTGAGCGCAAGGTGGCGGAGCTTGCGTTAACGCTGGGTCTCGCTCTTCACAACAAACATGCCCAACAAACTCGAAATGACAACTCCGCGACACAATATACGTGTCCAGATTTGACCTTTCACCGCAATAATAAGTATGCGGAGTGAATAAAGACCGGGGAACTCTCGGTAGAAACCTGTGCATCTTGAATAAAATAGTCTAGACCGAACCACTGCACAAATCATACCCCAAAACTAAGTTCCCCACATCATCGTATTCCAGAAAACCAAAACGCAGGACGTCCTTCTGTAAGGATACATGACCTGCGCCCAAACCCAACGCACAGGCATACTTGTCAAGAAAACTCTTTCACTGCAGAAGTATGAAGTAGAGAAAACAAAGACGGAGCGAATACTCATAGAGCTTTTGCCAGAACGAAAGACGCAGAAAAGCCTATTTATAGCCAACGTCTACAATCCTCCTCGAAACCAACTACCAGTTTTCAATCACTTCGTATGAGAAATCAAGAAGCGCATGAATGGCCGCCTGGTCATCATAGTGGGAGACTTCAATACCTTGCACGCAGGCATCGGGCTATGATATCACCTCGAAGAAAGGCTCTAAAGTGCACCAAGTCGCCCAGCAACCCGGACTAACATTGTAGAACGAAGACGAAAATTGGAAACAGCGCCGTCTTTTCTTTCTCTTTTATTCCTTCCCTGTCCTGGTGTTGCGCTGTAAGTAAGTTCACGATGTCTCCAGAGACGCCTATCCCGATCTCACCTTTAAGGCAAGCGTCACCCGGGCAAAGCAGAATGTACTACCAGAAACCTTAGGTGGCGATAACATGCCCTCCAACTTCACGTAGCACACACTCGTAGACAGGCAAAAACAGGAACAGCATGCTCAACGACATGGAATTTCTTCAAGAATTACCTCGCTGTTGAAAACACTAAAACGACCCACTAAAACATACAGCTCAACGCCGATACGTCCGCAGTCGACGCCCACCTCCTCCACCTCAGGGAGGCCAAGAGAGAACTTTTCAATAGGTCGAAGCGGCGAAAACTTAACAAGGAGCTACAGAAACGCATCGCTCTCTTCACCAAGAAAACTGAAGTTTAAGATTATGCCAACCAAATGGCCAGGCAGAACTGGCACGCTTTCCGCGACAAGCTGCAGGGAACTCTTAGCAACAAGAAGAACAGGCCTCTGCTACGCTCTCTTCTATAGCCACGCAACTCTCCAAAGCGGCGCAGACGCAGCGTCTTCAAAAGCTTATCCACAACTACGCCGGATCGGAAGAATGTCTCCTACAAGGATTAGAGAAAAAGCTTTGCGGAGCCGCGCCCACTGTCACGCCAGTTAACACCTAATAATACGCAAGAACACTAAGCTCTGACCTCGACCGGCCCTTCACGCAGGCAAAATTTTACGCAGCCCTATCGAAGTTGACAAGAAATACGAGCCCCGTAGAAGACCAGATAATCAACAAACACTTGCGCAACTTTCCGAAACAGGCCACCATGGCTTTTCCCTAATATTACAACGACTGCTTGGAGAAAGGAGAGCTGCCTGCGGTTTCGAAGCACTCGGAGATCCGCATGATCTCCAAGCCTAACAAACCTAGTAGCATTGAGAGTTCGTGCCCGTCTTCTCTCAGCTGGTGTGGGGGAAAGCTGTTTAAACACATTGTGCACGACCGCTTGACCTTGTACCTGGAAGGTAGTGGGTACCTACCAGACACGTCGTTAAACATAAGACAGCACCTCTCTACACATGACAAGCTTCTACTACTCAAAGAAGATCTCATTTAACACCTCAATCACCACACAAAGTACCCAATACTCGAATCAATGTCCTGGGGGCATTCGAAAACGTAAGCCATGACGCGATCTTCACCAACCTCGAAGGTACCGGCTACAGCTTTAGGACATACACGTATGTCAGAAACTTTCTGACTGACCGTAGTGCAGCTGTGGGCATCTGGAATGGAATGCGAAACTTTATTACAAATAGCTTTTTTCCGGTGAAGAGGGAGCCCTCAGTCCAGGGCTCCTGTGGCCTTTGCCATCTTGCAAGCTCTGTCGATCAGCTTGAGCTGTTCTTCAGGCTTAGAGCAGGACAGCGCAGCCTCCCACTGCTCCGGTGTTGGTGTACAGTTTCTTGACACTACCTGTGTGTGTTGGCAGGCCCATGTCACGTGGTAAAGTGTGGGGTGTTCTCTGCATAGCGGGCATTTGTTGGTGTATATTCCCGCATAGATTTTACTCAGAAGACTGAGATTGGGGTACGTATTAGTCTGCAGCTGTCTCCAGGCAACCGACTGCTCTCTGTTGAGGTCTTTGTGGGGAGGGGGGTATATCCTCCTCAGGGCTCTCTGGTGTTCTAAAATTGCTCCGTAGCATCTAGTAACTGTGGCTGGTTCCTCGTCATTGTGCGCCCCCCGGTTGGCGCATTCTCGGGCAATGGCGTCGGCACGCTGGTTTCCTGTCACAGTTTCATGGCCTGGTGTCCACGTAATGGAGCAGCTCGAGACGTTAATTTTTCTTCCCTTGAGTATGCGGATAGCAGCACTGGATATGCGTCCACTGCTGTACCGTCGACACGCTTCTTGCGAGTCAGTAACTATTTCTGTAGTAAACTCTTCGCTCTGGTGTGTGATGGCGAGCGCGATCGCTACTTCCTCAGCCTCGAGGACGTTGTTGCTTTTGATCGAAGCACTGTTGACTTCCCTAAGTTGGTGATCAACAACGCTTAAAACTGTCCCGGAGTGCTCTATGTATGTGGTCGCGTCAACGTACAATACGTCGGTTCTCGCCTTCAAATTTTTTTTATTGTGCTTCTGATCTGGCTTTTCTTCGAGCCTTAAGGATTTCTGAATGCATGTTTCGAGGTATTGGGCTGACTTCAATGATCTGGCGAATGTCCTTTGGTATGCTCGCCGTGTTATTGATTTCTCTGCAAGCATCCCTCATGCCCAATGTCTGCAACGTGTGCCTGCCCGTAGCAGTCAACATTAATCTCATTTTCTGCGCAACAAGATGCGCCTCGATGTGTTCTTGCACTGTGTTGTTAATCCCGAGTTTAAGGAACTTCTCTGTCGAGGTGCTGACAGGTAGACCAAGAGGCACTTGTAGGCTTTTCTGAGGATTACCTCTAATTGCTCTTTTTCCTGTGGGAGTGGTGTTTGGTAGGGGACACTGTATACAATCCTACTGACCACGAGGGCCTGTACAAGCCTACAAGTGTCCTCTTTCTTCATACCCCGGTGGGCATCTGGAATAATCGTAGCAAAAGTTTTCAACTACCTAAAAGAGGCACGTCGCAGGAATCGGTCATCTCACCGCTACTGTTGAACGTGGCCATGATCAATATGCCTAAAGTTCTCGATAAAATAGCAGATGTGCGGCACATGATGTACGCTGACGACATCGGACTATGGGCCAATTCTTCGAACAACAGAAGACAAGAGAGCTGCTTACAAGATGCCGTAAACACCATCATTAAGTATCCCCGACAGTGTGGCCTAAACTGTGCCACCTATAGAAATCTGAGCATCTTCTCTTCAAAGCAAGCACGAGAGGCAGGCCTTCTATATACGGAGAACCAGATCCTTGCGTCACCCTGAAAGGGACAATTATTCCAAAATTCAATACGCTACGGGTGCTCGGACTTTTCATATACCAAAATTGATCGGGAGCCGACACCACGAGACTCCAAAGAACTATCTCGCAACTCACGCGCCTCGTCAAGAGGATGGCAAATCAACGCAGCTTAAATAACTTCACACCCAACTTATAATACAAGCCATCACCAGTCGCGTCACTCTGAATTCAAGAGCAGCCAACCCAAAGCACCGCTCCATGCTCTATGAAACGCTTGCGTTACAGCGCCCATAGACACTAGCACCAGAGTAATCCCCAGCGTACATATAGGAAACTCTATAAGCTTTGGGACCCGGTTTCTTTGTCCTAAATTTTCAGACTCTCTAATATCGAAACAAAGTGTGCTCTACTGTGACTGTGCTGCGCGTTCCGCACAGGCCTGGTGGTTCTTGTGTAAATTAAAGGTACAGCGACCATTTACATTCTTTGCTGACATCTATAATCTGTGTTTGTAATTTAAACACTTCGCCATATTCTAGTTCTATATAAAAATGAAAAGAAGTGTGATTTACTCCATGGAACATTCCACAATATGCATTTGGGTACGTCGTCACAGGGTCCATTCGCATGCTTTAAAACTCTGATCATTGCACATATGCACATAGGTATTCATCATGAAAACCTTGGAAACAAAGGGAGTGGCGCGGGGAGCTCACAACGTGACTGCAATGCAGAGCCCACCTCCAAGACCTGCTGTGAGAGCTCACAAGCCTGAAGACGACAGCGTCAGCAACATAGTCCCAAGCCAGCACCAGTATCGACATCAGCATCGACAGGGAAGCGGCGGAAGCGGTGCAGTGTCTAGAAATACACTGCAGTATATTTCTAGACACTGTAGCAGCAGCGAGGGCTTGCGCAGACGATGCAAAGGGGGCTCGTCGATAAGCGGATCCACGAGTGAACGTGAACCAGAGGCCGCACGCAAGTGGCATCAAGAGAACATGAATCGTAGCGGGCGTGCAAAGAAGCGGTCAAATGGCGAAAGCAGCCGCTATATTAGAGGTTGGTGGCGCTTAAGCACGCTTCAAGTGCGGCATCCTGAATCACTTGCTCTGCCACGGCTGTAAGATAGGCGACTCCTTGTGGTTTGACAAGAACCTCACCATCACCGTGTCCATCCGCAACCACCAGTGCCACGCGAACCACATCGCCGTGCTCCAACGAGAATTTTCTCTCGCCCAGTGCCTGCAACCAAACGTGCCCGATGCCACCGCCTTCGACGTACACCTCAAACGCCGGCTAGTTAACAAGTCATCCGTCAAGAAGGGTTTCGTCAAGAGGATTCACGAGTTCGCCTGATCAGTTCAGAGCAAGCTCCTCCATTATGATTCATTTCGTGGAGATGATGTACTCTTTAGGGGCAAAGCTCGTTAAGCAGTGGGTCGTGTGTCCACGATGTATGCAGTAGTAGTAGTAGTCATAGTAGTAGGTAGCCACCTACACTGCCGGCCTAGAGTAGCGGCACGCGCACACTCATTTGAATCGAGGAGGGAACCCCCCCCCCCCCGCGTACGTTAATCATAGATAAAAAATAGTTGTTTCTGAATAAATAACCTACAAAAACGAGTATCGATGACTTAATGTCTAATAAAAGTTGCCTTGAATTTAATGCTTGTTAAAAAAATTGGCAGCATATCCGCGGAGTGAATGATGGAGAGTGGGGCGAAGCATTCGTCCGTCAATTCGTTTCTGCTTCCGTCTGTCCATGCGTCCGTTTGTGTGACCATCCATGCGCCCATCCGCCCGTTCGTGCGTGCGTATGTTCGTGCGTCCGTCAGTGCGTCCGTCCACGCATTCACCCCTGCATCCGTTCATGCGTCCATCCATGCATCTGTCTGTGTGTCCGTTCGTCCATCTATTCAACACTAGAAGTACCGCCATCTAGCATCTTTTCATCATATATTCCCCATATAGAAGTACCGCCATCCAGCGGACATTCCAAGGACTAAACGAGAGGTGGCACACGCACACTTTCTCACGGCTTGCGCTTCGGGTCTACTTCCCACCTTTAACCACCTCGAGTTCATGGTTTATACTAGTTCAATTGTATTCATGGCACTGTGGTCCAACGCTCGCTAAACCTTTCTAAAACTAAGGAGGATACACCAAGCGAGTATAACGTAGCAACCTTTTCTTGTCAGATAGTGCTCAATGTACATGCCAATGGCTACTAATGGTGATCGCAGCGTGCGCCTTAACTAAAAGCCGAATGTTCCTGTCTCTCACCCCCCCTTAGCAGCCATTGGCATGTACATTGAGCCCTACTTTTTTATTATTCAACAACGCACAAAAGAAATCTCTCGCCGGCACAAACTTGGAGGTCAAAATGTTTTAATTGTTACATACTACAACGGCTACGGGAGATGAACGGGTGCCGCTATAAAAAGCTTCGCCCCTAAAATGCCACGTTAAACTCGCTGAGCGTAACTTCTGTGATTTTAGTAAGGTTTAGTGAGGATTGCGCCGCTGTGCCATGAACTAGCGGTGGTGAAAGATAGCAACTAGACACGAGACGCCGGCTGTAGGAGTGCGCGCGTGCGGCTCCTCTAGCCCGGCTGTATCACTTCTCATTTAGTCCTTATGTCCGCTGGATGGCGGCTACATGTATATGATGAATTTATGATCAAAAGATGCCAGATGACGGCACTTGGAGCGCTCACTAGATGAACGGACGGATGGACAGAAGTACGGGTGACAGACAGACAGATGCACATACGGACGGAAGCATTGATAGACGGACGCACAGAAGGATGCACGAACGGGTGCACTATCGTTTGCACGGATGGGCAGACACACGGATGGACGCATGGACGGATGGATGGAAGCAACAGCGAACGAACTGGCGGAAACTTCGCACCCCCTTGTCATCATGCACTCCATGGATATGCAGTCAATTTTTTTTTCGTCAAACTTCAACCAGTATATTGCTGCAGCCACAAATTGTGGGTTTCTGGGTTACCTTTTGGCGGAAACATCTCTTTATCGTCTTGTTTTGACTGACGACGTAGAATTCGAATAAAGGAAATGAGGTGGCCAGAAGGAAACTTTATTAGCATTGTGGAAGTGTATCTTCTTCAAAACAATTACAGTACCACCTCCTCGGAATGAATGCAGATTTCTCGAGCAGGTTTAGTGTTCCAATAAGTTAGATAAGAGTTGCAGTGAAAAGCAAAAAAAATCGTTTCAAACGTTGTTCATCATTATTAGCAGTGTACCTGTGACGGCTTATTGCTTTCCCATATAGTACTTCAGTTAGAGTACATCTTACTGTAATTCCCGTATTCAGAAGCGCTCTTTCACCTGAACTTGACTTGAAACCGCCTTCCATACGAATTTGAAATGCGTCTGTGCGTTTGTGCTGCCTTGGCACAGCCTGAATACAGTGCGTTCGAAAGGCGTTTACGCTGCATTGAAGTCGGTGGCAAGGCAAGTTCAAGTCAAGCAGCGTTTATGATTACAGGGGTAAATGCGTGGAACATTTGTTCTAAACACACGTAACAAATACATATTTACGTTTTATTCGCATGTTTTTCGATTACCATGTGACGTACCTGTGTAAACATATCTTTTGGAACAATTTTCGGTTTGTCTGTGAATGTTGTGTTCCGTCACGATGTTCTGTTGGATTGTTATTGATGTTAAATGTTCATGAGAATAAATTTATCTGAACACGGCCTTCAGCTGTCCGTAGTAGAGTACATTGTACTCTAAATTGTTAACAACTCTTTTTCTTATCACATGCGATGACACAAATCAAACCTGGACAGCGTATCGCTCTCCTTAGTAATTCGCGTGTACTGCTCTAAAGCGTCGACAATTCACTTCAAACACAAATTTGGTGTATGCACAGTAAACACGCGTCGTATTCAAAACTGTTTCACAATTTGGCAGTATCCTTTAGCGGCATTAGTTCTTTGCGGGGCACCCCAAATTGATCACGGAGTGATGTTTTAATTTTCCATAGGTTTAAAATAGATAGATAGATAGATAGATAGATAGATAATAGATAGATAGATAGATAGATAGATAGATAGATAGATAGATAGATAGATAGATAGATAGATAGATAGATAGATAGAAAATTTCCCATTTCCCACGTACCTGGGAATCGACGTTATACGAAGCATGCGGTGGATAGGGGACCGTATTGCAATTTATTTTTATTGAGCAGCACGTCATGAAATTACGCTAAATATACGTACAAATGTTGCACGCAGAGACATATGTTGAAGGGTTGCAGATGTTTATATAACCAGTTTTCCACTTGCACAACGATGTCAGCTGAAAATGTGTTTTAGCAACACCAGAGGAGGAGGAGGTAAAACTTTAACCCAGAAGCTTGTATGACGAACTGATGCTCGCGAAGACGCTGGCCCTTGGCACTGCTACATAAATCAATTTAAGCGCATGGCACCTCACTACGATCGACGTTAACCCGACGTGACGGCTGTATTAAAGGAGTACATATGTAATGTTTATAAAATTGGGTAGGCAGCACTGCAACCACTATTGACCTTTCACGAAGATTAGCGTCTATTTGAAAAGTAGTTCCGAAACTTGGCGTAGCTCTGTGGTAGAATGCTTGAACGCCACACCGAATGCTTGATGCTTGGGTTCAATGCCGGCCGAGACCTTAAAATTTATTATTTGCACTCGTCGGGTTGCCAACGCCGCTTATGTCTGGTTTTTCTTAACACGGACATTCATTCTATGGCTTCGTTGGGTCGACGCTACTGATGTAGGGTATCGCTTAACGCTCCCGCGTTAAAATTGCCCATGTGTGTTCTCGTCGTTTCTGGTTAAATACTAAGTGTCGATCAGCTGTGGCACATACCCGCTTACCAGTGGCTCATACCCGCCCGTGAGTATGTGCCACTGTCTGGTGGGAAGTGTTTGACGACGTGCGCGACGGGGTTGTGACATCATTCATGTCTCGACCAGCGCGTTATATTCGTCAAACCATCTAACCATCCCATGCTAATTTTGGTTCACGCCAAGTTAAGTGGGTGGCCACGAGATCACCCATACGTAGGCGGCTAGATAGATAGATACGTTCAAAGACGCCAAAGTTCGCTAAGAAATACTTCGCAATAAAAAAACAATCTCGAAAAAGCCGGTAGCTCACACAGCTTGCAGGAAACAGTTTTATGCAAATTAGTTCAGGATGTCACTAACCTACCAACCTGCCAATGGCTGTGGCACGTTAGTAGAACTAACCTGCCGCAGCCACCGCTCTCTTTAGAGGGTAACTCTGGTGGAACCAGCTTTCGCTCCCCCTCCCCTCCCTTCCCCTCCGCGGTTACTCCTCATAGGAGCAACAGTTAGTTTTTGCGCAAAAGAAAAATCGTTTTTTTTCGCTGACTTGACTAGCGTTTTGAAGCTTGTACAACAATTTTAGACGTATACACATTATACACGCATCACGTTCAGAAATAAATTTTAGCAAAGTAATAGCAAACAAACAAAATTTGAACTCATGACCACGGACTCAGAATACGGGTACACTAGTCACTACACTAAACCAGGCTACTACACTGTGGAAGAATATAGGTCTATGTAGGCCGCGATGGGTCGTTTGCACATGGCACGAAAATTTCTGCAGGAAAAAAAGCAGGGGCTCCCTTCTTAAGATAGGAAACAATCCCCCCCCCCCCCGCTTCCCTTTTTTTAATAAGTGCAGCAGAAGGGTTCTGAGTAACCGCGGCAAGAAATGTGCCTTTCTCCCCGAAGCGGAAAGTGCCGTTTTGCTATATCGTGTGCACACATTTTGTCCCTTTGAGGAGAAACACGCCCCTTTCGGTGTAACTGTGCAGTTAATTCAGAAAATTTGTCAGAGTGTAATAAACCTGCGAGCATACGGCCGCAATACAGAACATAAAAGAAAAATACAGTTTTTGAGGGGCAGGGTTAACAATGGAAGTAGCAGTCACCCGGTGCATATAACCTGACGGTTTCCGTCTTTGCAGGTGCACAGAAGCCAAGGGGAATTGAGAAAGCTTCGCTCCATAGTGCCTTTAAAATAGCATTGCATTGTGCCAAGAGGTTAGCCCTAGAGGCGAAAAGTTCAAACTGGGCTTTATCTCAATCTAAAGAGATGACATGACACGATCCATGCGTGCTATCGAGACGTGCTATCGAGGCCTTTGGTACGAAGGAAGATTTACACTTACATCACATTATCTGGGGCTGCTTAAAGCATCACCCTTGCCAGAGAGACACAGAAATGACACCAACACTCATGTTAGAGCATTTGGAGGTGAGACCTTCTTTCTCTGATCTGACCGACGACGAAGCGCTGATCAACCAGGTTGAACCGGCGGCTAATGGCAGTGGGGCTCCCCAGTAAGGCTCCCTAGTCACAAATGACTTACATTTAATCGAATTCTTACTGTTTGCTCCGTATTCCTTAGCACTAAGTGAAACCTCTGGCTTTGCCGGTGCTATTCACAGACGCACGCTGTTAGTTCAAGTTAGCCAGAAGAACAGATATATGGCGGCGGACACTCTCGAGCTCGCATGCGCGAACGTAGATGCTTCGGCGTGTGTGCATGTACAACGTGTCAGACTCTATCGAACCTCGTACAGTGGTCAACTCCCATGTTTAGAATGATGGAGCGCCACGTTGGAAACAGCATAAGTGACATCTGCAGCTCGAAACAGGTCCCATGTTAGCATGCGTGTCACCTGTATTGTGCCTTTTAGGGGCGAAAACCCTTAAAGTGGTAACTATTCGTCCCTCGTCGTAGTCGTAGTGCGTAACCAGTCTAGCGCTACGACGTGCAAGGTGGTGCCGGTGGGAGATGTCTCCTGTGCGTTGTTGAACTATTAAAAGTTCGCAGCGTGCGCGTTAACTAAAAGCCGCATTCCCCTGTCTCTCATTCCCAATTAGCAGCCATTGGCATCTACATTGAGCACTATTTTTTTTGAAGTTTATTCACACAGTCATGGTCTGGGATAAAGGGGCTGAAGGCAGATGCAACTGCCTGACAAAGGCCCCCCTGCCCATACATTGCTCAGGGGTGGAAAGCCTCGGTACATGTGCAAATACAGGTAACAAGAAAAGGCAAAAAACAAAACAAAAAAGAACAGGCGCACAGGCGATCAAAACACAATAGGTAGAATAGTTACCTTCGGTACACACTAATGATGCGTGACATGAAAATGTTTATACAAGCCCTGATGATGATCAATGTTACAAAGCAGTATAGAACGAAATAGGAAAAAATCAAAAGACAGCAAATGCATATTATAAAGAGAAGATTAGGAGCTAAACAAGAGGTAATCTTTAACTTTTTTCCGTAGGCTGTATGTCGAACAGTTGTCCTGGATCATATTGGCGATTTCTCGATTATTATTCAGAAAACGTGGCATTAAATAGGCTAGTGTCTAAGTACCATATTTAGTTCGGAACATAGGTGTTCTGAGTCTATTTTGCTTTAGGTGATATTGTGAATGTACAGATAACGATTTCACAAGAAAGGGTTCCTAGGTTATACTCGCTGGGCGTAACCTGCTTGGTTTTAGAAAGGTTTAGCGAGCGTTGGGCCGCAGGGCCATGAATACAGTGAACTAGTATATACCATGAACTCGAGGTGGTTAAAGGAGAGAAGTAGACACGAATTGCAAGCCGTAAGAAAGTGTGCGTGTGCCACCTCTCATTTAGTCCTTGGAATGTGCGCTGAATCGCGGTGCTTCTATATGCTGAATATATGATGAAAAGATGCGAGATGGTGGTACTTAGAGTCTTCACTTGATGGACGAACGAACACACAGACAGATGCATGGACGGACGCACGGATGGTTGCACTGACAGATGAACGCATGGACGGACGCAGGGGCGGATGCATGGATGAACACAGGGACGGGCGTGTGGACACACGAACAGACGCATACACGGACGGGCGCATGGACGCACGGATGGTCACACAGATGGTCGCATGGACAGAGGGAAGCAAGAACGAATGGACGGACGGATTCTTCGCCCCACTCACCATCATTCACCACGTGGAGGATATGCTGCCATTTTTACAAAGGTTTCCATCATTGCTTATCGCCGCGGCCGCAGTAACTGTTTTGGCACAAGCGCTGTCAGCTGTTTAGCACCAACAAAAAAAGTGCTACCACCCAGATTCTAGTTCTGAGTTAGAGATATCTCTTATTAATACTCAATTCGAGTATCATATATCCGATAATGGTTCGCTTCATTTTCCGCCTTCTTACTTCTTAACTCCAGACCGTTCAGAGCGCTTTCAACGGCTGAAGCGGTTGCTGCATCTACGGTGACTATCAAGGATCAAAAGTACAAGCAAGGCTTATCATTGGCACCATGCATGTTCAGATGCGGGGTATTCTCAACTTCAGATGTCGCTTCTATATTTCCGAGCATGACGTTCTGTCTTTCTGGACACGAGAGTCGACCACTGCATGTACGCCCAGCCTGTTTGTCAAAACACTATAAAATGCACCAAGCGCGAGACGTTTGGCGCAAGATAACGCCAGTCCAAATGAACTATAGGTCAAAGCTTGCTTTTCGGAGAAACTGTGCTCGCGCAGGCCATAGCTGTAATGTCCCGCCAACCTGCACCGGTGGTGAGGGCCGTTCCAAAATATTCTGTGAACCCATGCACACGCATTTCCTAGCACCAGCTAGATCTGTGCTATTCGCACCCACCGTGGTTTGCTCAGTACCTGCGGCGACCCATCTATCGAAGCATTTCTGAGCTCTGCGGTGTACCACCTTTTTCAAGCCACGGCCGCAAGCTTCACCATGCAGGCGTTCGGCTTAAATCTGTTCTTCAGTCTCCTTTTTTTATTTTGCACACAGGTTAGTGCCTTGTATTCATTTGTTTAGCGACCATTTAGTACCCGCCATTGGGAAGTGTGTGGGTAGTTAGCGTTTTTTGTGACTGCTTCTTTTATTCTCCCCTCTTTGTGCTTTTACTGCACCGTGGCTAGCTCTAACGAGGCATGTTTGTCATGTAGAAAAACAGCTTCACACTTGAAAACTCCTCTTCATATGTTGCAAATTAAGAAGACCCGGCAACTTGCGAAAGTCATCGGGATTTACTGAAGTGCAAGCTAAGAACGAATCTGAAAGTTTGTTCGACTCAGGAACGTATGTGCTAGCATTCACAATGCCTGACAGATCACAAAAAGTGCCAAATCACGAAGTGACCAGTTTGTACAGTTAGGTCTACTGCTAGAGGCGACGTTCAAAAAACGTTGAATTGAGAGCACACGCGAGTGCGTGTCTCGTGCTTCACGCAGCACCATGCACTGGGAGTATCGAAAAGCAAGCCGACACGATAAGCGACATAGGCGCGGCACTGGTCCCGCGTCATCTTCTGCTTCTTCACCCCTTCATATTGCTCGTGCGACACCTGGCTGACACGACCCGCGTGCAATCGTACGTTCAGGACCACGAGAAAATTTTGAGTGACTACCTACTTCTAAGTGTCTACAAGAAAGAATAAATGCTGGGCAATGCTCCGTTTGGCATTGCACAAATATGTTTTCATAATTAGGGTTCAGTGTTGCCAGACTGTCGCTATATTTGGCGGATAAATTGGCACCTGTGGCTATGCCTTCCCCGAGAGGGCTCTGTGTCGTCCGCGGTGCATTTCGCGAGTGCCTGTGCCACGTCGGTCGTTTTAATGAACGGATTCAGTGCACAAAGCACGCTGCAGAAGTTGGTGCGTGTCTCACATTTAGGGAATCAACGTGCAATGATTCCTTCGAGTGGACGATCAAGAGTAACTGAAATTTCGCGCCGTGTTTTAATTATATAAAACTCGTGCCACTGAAGTTCGGGATATTTCCGTAGCTGTGCGTACCTTGTCGACTAATGACTGCAGTCTTCTGGGTAAACTGAATAGAGTAGCAGCAAGGTGGTGAGATTTTCTTTTCTGATCATGACTGATTGTGTCTTAAAAGTAGAAAGGTCTCTACAAGCCCAGCTGATCAAGACGCGTTGACCGCACGCGAATAATAGGTGACGCTACTACTTCCGGCTCGTCATCACAATACGTATAGTTCGGACTCGTGCACTAATGAAGATTTAAAGTGCTAAAGGCTCCAGCAGCAGCGATAAAGCAGCCTGCTTGGCTTATCCCGTGCTTCGGTGACACGAGTTCGATGTGCCCCGCCACGGTGGTTCAGTACTCGGCTGTTCACCAGCAGGTCTCGGGATCGAATCGCGGCAGTGGCGGCTGCATTCTGGATAGAAGCGAGAATGCTGTAGGCTGGTTTGCTCGGATTCAGGGTGCACGGTAAAGAACTCCAGGTGGTCGAAATTTTTGCAGCCCTACATTACGACGTGTCTTATAATCATGTGACAGTTTTGGGACGTTACACCCCTCAATAAATAAGTCAACTATGTATAGAAACGTGGCCCACAAATTCAGTTCCCCTTGAGTCAAGCCGCAAACGGACCGACAAATTCAAAGGATGACTGCTGGAGAAGAATATCTCTACAGAAGAATAGCCTAATTCTTCGAAGTCATCCGCTAAACATAGAACGTCAGGAGACCACGCCCACTCAGGGGTCTCCACCAACTGCTGATGATACACATACGAAAAAATGAACATACAAGTTTTCTTCAAGCATAAAGTCTAGTAGAGAACGGTGGTGTGTACTACGAAGCCAGTGATCAAAGTCGGGTGGTCGGCTAGGCCTGAGACCTGTTGCACGGAGGTGATGGCGACGACTTAATTGTAGACCAGTGCAGGTCCACAACAAGTGTGAGACAGTTACTTTCTGTATTGGGGCGTCACAAAATGGGCATGGTGTGCCATAAGGGCCTCAGTACTTTTGCGTCCAAAGGGTGGTCACTGTTGGGGTAAGCGCAACACCAGCATGAAGCTTCCGCAACGTAGCCTCCTGTCAGCGGGTTGAACCACACGGGAGGTCTGATCCGCGCAGAGGTATAACAGCTCGTGTGGCACGACGGAGGCCTTTTTTTTCCCGGAGCATTTGTCCTTGGGCGTCCCCAGAAAAATGTTGTAGCGGGTGTGGTGCAAAATTGAGGGTGGGTTGCCAAATCAAGCTTTGACAAGGTCCGGCAAAGAGGGCCGTTGAAGCCACAGAAGCACATATTTGCACAGATGTGGAGGCAACTCGTCGTATATCGTGAATAGCTTGCGTCTAGTCCGTACGAATGATAAGCTGAGAGCATCTCCCAGGTTGTAAAAGAGGTAGCATAACTGCCAGTCCATCGCGCACAGCGGCCAGCTCAGCAAGGTGGGCCGGTGATGCAGCATCCGCAAATAATGAGCATGTCCTGGGCCAGCCTCAGGCTATTAATGGACATACAGGGTGGTATGAATGGTGGGTACCGCTCACACTTCCATCCGTATAAGGGACGACCATAGCGGCATCTAGGTTATCGGTACGAAGCAGGCGGGGTATACTTGGGCGTTCGCCTGTCGTGGAACCGGGCTGTAAAGGCGACCAAGGTGTTTTTTTTCAGTCAGTTGCATTTTGTTTCACGGAGCATTAGTGGTCGTCTCAGAAGGAGTGTGGTGAACTTATTTCCCATGTACTGTGCCAATGTAGCAGCCGAACAGAACGTTCATGGCTAGATGCTGCGCCCTAAGCGGCGTTGATGTACTAATTAATCATTGTGTTTAGTTGGGATTCCTGTTCAAGTACTGTCAGCGCAGTGATGCGTGGCATCCAGTTATGGCGCGCATGGCTTCGTGGTTGATCGCCTCTAGACGTGCCCGCTCTGCCAGCGTGAGGTGATGAAACTGAGCGAGGTAAACGAGTCTTGGCTGCAATATCGCACGAACAAGGAGGCGAGCCATGTTGAAGGTAGCACCACCAGATTTCTTCGCAATACTTCGTATGAGGTTTATTGTTTCTGGTGCCTGCTGCTTGGCACTCTTGACCCAAGCCCTTGCAGATTTGGTGGCGTGAATTGCCAGGCCAAGCATTTGGAGATCTGGGGCTTCGTGTATTGGCTGCTTATCCAAAATTAACTGCAGAGGGCAGAATCCCAGTTTACGACGTCCCTACTAGTTCGCAATCGACATGAACTTCGTTTTTGCTTTGAAGATTTCGAGACCAATCTGGGTGCACCAGCTATGGGTTATGTCGAATACCTCTTGCAAAGCTTGTTCTTGACAGCTGATATCTGGGTGCACTGTCCAAAGAGTGATGTCGTATGCATACATAATGTATTTTGCGTGGTGTTACGGCCAGCTTCCAAGCCAGTGGGAGGAGGGCACCAGTTCTTTTTAACACACATAAGAAAGATGACAAAATCCTAACTATGCTTGTTCTCTATAAATGCCGTCCGAGAGATCTTGTTGGAAATGGGAGCGTGCTATGCCTGCGAGTCGACAGCGAACGTCCGTGCCTCTGAAAAAAGGCAATCTGTGTCAAGGCCAGCCCGCGAGCCCCGCCTGACGCGAACAACTCAACGGCGTCAACAGGTGGACGGCGCCTTTCTGTCGCCCACGTGCAGTGAGTCACCTCGGCAAGCGAGCCCGTCGAGTAAACAACGGGCGTCTTCATGTCTGGGGGTCTGACGCAATGCGCGGCGACCCCATTGGAGGAGTCTGCCCTGACGACCAGCGGCGCTTCTGATTGGACATTTTGGTTGGACCCGGTGCATATAAAAGAAGCCCTGCGGCGCGTCGCGATCGGCGGTCCTAGGTGAAAGCTGACATGTGTGTCAGAGTGGACCCGTTTGAGAGCAGACCTATGTGTTAGAGAGGAGAGCTCGGCTCTTCGAGTCTCTGTCGGCCCCAGTGCCGAATTTGTAACGCCTCTGTATATATGCTGTACATAAACTTTGTTTAACTCACCGTCGTCTCGTCCGCTCGTCTATCAGCTCTGCGCAGAAGCAGTCGCGAGCTGAGAAACCTACGCTACCAAACGACTGGTGACCTTCCCTGCGGAGTTCGAAGCAGTGACGCCTTCGGGACCGTGTTGGCGTCGCCGTCGTTCGCAACAGTGGTGGCAGTGGTGGGATTTCGAGGCGCCCTTCGTAACGTCGTCGGAGGTGCGCTTCGCAACAGACGTCTACTCGAAGCACTCTCAAAGTACTGGACGCCTTAAGCCCAGTACCAGTACTAAAATGACTCGAGTAGAACTATGGCTAACGATCGCCATAAATTCTGAGAAGTCAAGGAAGCATCCATCATTCAGCGAAACGCCAGTGGACTAAAACCGCGTTTTTTTTTCGGACTTTCGTCAGTTAGTCATGTTCTAAGTCATCAGCATTTGTGAGCCCAACGCGTGTACATGCTTTCATCTCTCTCTTTTTTCTTCTTTCAAACTCCCTCATTCCTATCCTCAGTGTAGGGTAGCATACCAGTCGTTCCAGACTGGTTAACATTCCTGTCTTTCCTTTCGCCCCTGTTCCTTCTCCTAGTTTTGAGACACGAAAGAGTCCAACCTCTTAATTTCAGAGCTGCGTACCTGCCCCGACTTCCGCATTGCGTCATTCCGCGCAATTAAACGACCGAAGTAGCAAAGGCACTCGAAAAACGCACCACGTACGACACAGAGCCCTCACGGGAAAGGCAGAGCTATAGGGCCAAATTTATTCTCCAAATCTGGCGGGAGCTTGGCAACACTGACCTTGGCAACAGATTTATGCAACGCGAAACAGAACCTTGCCAAATGCCGTAAAACAAGTTATTGGAGATTTACCGTGCTGCTATTATATTTTGTTTTCTCTGTATATTAATTATGTCACTGAAAATCTTAAATGAAAAAAGAATATTCTAGTCTCCTTATCGCGTGTTATGGGTGAAGTACAGCCGCATCCACGTCTGTCTAGAGTGTGCGAGCAGATGGTCCCACTATGTGGGGGGGGGGGGGCATCTTATCACAGCTGCGGGCTCTGAAGTGCTGTGCCCAGGAGCATTTCATGCCGACCTGCTTTGCACGAATGACAGCGCTCAAAGACGCGCTTATCTAAGCCGAGACACACACTCCATGCACACTCGCTCGAGGCGTTTTCGACATCTCGATACTACAAGATGACGCAATTCGACAGATATCAGGTGTCTAGTGTTTTGAAATCAAGATGCATAAGGCGCCTTGAGGGTCAGACAAGCACACGTGACCTGCTGCAATCGATTAATTGAGTACGACAGCCTTTGAGAGAGAAATTTGACCCCAAAGCTGCAAAGGCTGAACCTCCTGTAGACTACTTCCCTGCCTCTAGATGACGTCAGGCATGACCTGATTTGGCCCTTTCCAGAGCACCAAAAGTTGAGATAACACAACAGGTAATGAAATAAGGACTGCAGTGCTAAGTCAAGAGTAAAATGCATTACGTTCAAAATATTTCTCTGAATGCCAGACCGCAACTGCTTAACTTTCATACACATTGAGTATCAGAGTTCCCGAACGGGGACTCTGATCGGGGACTCTGTTTGATTGCTGTTCTTTGTGTGAGAATAATTATTTTTTTCTGGGTTTATTCGAGTCGAACGGTATCAAATCAATAGGTTGAAACAGATTGAAAGAAAACTGTGCTCCTGGTAGAATAAAGATACCTAGATGCGCTTCACTTTCCGTAAAATTTAGCACTCTCTCGGTTCATGCATTTTCCTCTCTCGGAAAGAATGAGGCCACCTCTATTTTTTCGTATCGACATTTTTCATGCACTTAGGACCCTCCAAGAAACCTTGAATGCGATCCATAGTTTATAATTATTAAATGACTGCTGCGACCTTGTTGTTCAAATGGCAAAATTTTTGTCGTCCTTTTTCATTGGCATTTTCACACTCGCTTTTCTGCACGCATTCGCGAGTACAGTATTTGCACTGTTCGAGCAGAGAAAACTCCACTTTACATATTTATATTCAGAACATTCGTACTTGCAGACAATATTTCATGTTCGTGCTTCAGCATACAAGAGCCTTAGGTTTGTCGAGAGCTCGCATTATCGGGAATGGCTTTGGACTTCCACCACGTGCATGATGACGGAGACACTTAGCCTGGTTATGTGGCCCTCAGTCTTTTATTCTCTGGGTAACAAGAAACCTCTTGCCACACCGTATACCATGTCGTCACTGTAGTCTTTTCTGAAAATTTTCTTTACAAAGTTGGGGAATGTCTGTCGAGTCTATGTTACAGCAGTACAAGGTATTATTTATGGATTCCTGTGGTACAGCCTACCTGTTCTATCTAACACGTGCAAAACGAACCTGCGTGCAATCCAAAATATTCAAGCCCAGGTGTTTAGGATATGCCTTGGTTTATCCCGCTGCACATCGACAGCTGAAACAATTGCCATCGCCAGGACTACTCGACCATGACGCACATCACCATTGAAACTATGCGTACGTACCTCAGGCAACGTGCTAGAAATCCTTCCCACCACTTGGCAACCCTTGCTACTGAGACGCCCCGCACGAAATTTAGTGCTATTGTCTGTGCACATCGTGCGTCGTTTACGTCAGGTTTTACGCCTGCTGAAAAACTGGTGTATCCTCTGTGGTGCCTGACACTTCCGCAAGTACGTCTTTCAATTCCAGGAATACAGAACAAATCAGATTTGCCTTGATCAGCCCTAAAACAATTGATCTTGCACCTCCTGCACGAAACGTTCAATAACCACGTGTACATATACACCGGACGGTTCGACCACAGCGTCTGGTTCTGGCGGTGCGGGGGTAATTCCAGCTAGAGGAATCACTCTGGGAATCAAGCTGTCGCACGTCACTACGTCTACGGCGGCGGAACTTCCGGCTTTGCGTGGCGCCCTAGAGTACATCAAATCCCAAAGATCGAGTGAATGAGCTGTGTTTTCCGACTCAAAACCAGCCTTACAGAGCGTGGAGTCAGTTCTTCGACGAGCTTGCCTTGAACAGTTAACTTACGAGGTTGTCAAGCTTTTTCACCACGTCACAGAAGCAGGCCACGAGGTCAAGTTTCAGTGGCTACCTGGCCATTGTGGGATCAGTGGCAATGATTCCGCAGACAACGCGGCTCGCACATCGCACCAAGAAGAGAACACCCTTCCGATTCCTTTGTCAAGGACTAACGCTGCAAAGCAATTTCGTCCCCTGCTACGTAGTCTGTGTATGCTGGAGTGGAAGACCCCAAGCATTAGACATACGAGATTCTACCAAATAAACCCTCGACTGGAACTTCGACCTCCATCCGGACTTCATTGACGTGAAGCTTCGCTTCTTTGTCGCCTATGGTTCGGGGTTGCCTTCACAAAAGCATATACAACCCTCATAGGATTGACCGACAATGCTGTATGCGACGTCTGCTGCACCAAAAAAGACATCGACCATCTGATATGCCATTGCCCTCGATTTGCCTCTGGCGCCGCCGCGGTGGTCTAGTGGCTAAGGTACTGGGCTGCTGACTCGCAGGGCGCGGGTTTGAATCCCGGCTGCGGCGGCTGCATTTCCGATGGAGGCGGAAATGTTGTAGGCCCGTGTGCTCAGCTTTGGGTGCACGTTAAAGAACCCCATGTGGTCTAAATTTCCGGAGCCCTCCACAACGGCGTCTCTCATAATCATATAGTGGTTTTGGGACGTTAAACCCCACATATCAATCAATCAATCATTTGCCTCTGAAAGACAGAAGCTTTCGGACGCATTGCGACAATTGGACGATTGGCCACTCTCTATACAGATGCTACTGGAACACCGTCCTCGCCTTTCGTATACTCAAGAAGTAGTCAAAGCTTTCCTTGTGCTTTTTGGGGTCTACAGGCCCACGTGACCACCTTTCACTTTTCTGTAGTGCCACCGCTGCATACGCGTCAGCCCATTGCAATCAGAATCCTTTTTTTTTCTCTCTTTATCTTTTCTTTCCTTTCTCTCTTATCTTTATGCCCCCCTTCCCATTCCCCCAGCGTAAGCTAGCAGATCCGGACATGTGCCCTGTTAACCTCCCTGCCTTCTCTCTTGTTGTTCATCTCTCCCCCTTCTTTGAAACTTCTGAATCATTTGATTGATGAATACACAAGACATAACGGATGTTGTACACGAGCCTCTTCAGCCGATGTTGTATGCCAGCCAGATAAAACTGTTAGTTAGGCGGAGTGTTCAATGTCTCCGTCGCCGACTTTGAATGCGTGAGCGAGATCACTGAACCTCGCAACACAATATTGATACGCCCTGCGCCGGCTTTTTTGTTTATTCAATATCCGAATAGGAAATTGATCAACATACCGAAATCGAAAACAACCGTCGCGTAACTTCTCACTCGCAGTTTTTCGACCCGAGATTCCAAACATTTTTCCCTTCTGACTTCTTTTAATGAGCCTGATTACGACATCACGCCAGTGGATTGCCCCCGTGCACGCTGGTTCGTCTCGCCTAGGGCGAACTTAGCAATGCAAGTAGCAGCCTTTGGAGAATGTGGAGGGGCGTATTGCACAATACTCACGTTTTCATCAGCCTCGAATAGGTATCGATTGTGTGTTCACTCGTTATTCTTTCAAACACGGAGACAAATTCTCAAATAGCGAGGCAAGATTGATCCGATGGCAAGCACTCTTGTGACTTTGATTTTTCTGTTTAAACTTGAAGGCAGCAAAATAAAAAGTTTGCAAAAAGCAGCAGCTGCGCTCTCGTAGGGTTGGAGTCATTTTCCTAAGTCTGGCGTGGGCACCAATCAACAGCTTGAAACCCGACGTCAGGAGACCATCCTGGATCGTACAGATATGGTTTCGGTGACTACCACGTGTAACAATCTCTCTAAATCTGTATCATTTCGTCCCTTTCCTTTAAAAAATAAATTTTTTACCTACCTACTTACGAGGCAACTATCTAACGAGCTAGCATGCAATCCGTTTAACAATCAACGTTTGTGTCGTTTTGAAAATATCAATTTTTAGATTATATGTACTGTATGTTCAAAGCATTGTTTATGCTTCACGTAATTGTTCTTGCTCTGTATTTTGACGACAGATGCGCGAAAATGCAGGTTCAGTGAAATTCAGTAACTTAGTCGAGCCAGAAATTTACGTTTCGAGGCATGTGTCATGAGACTCTTCAAGAATGCACCCTGTTTGTTCCACCCGATTTTGGCACAGACAACTTCAAACGTTGCAGAACATAGAGAATAACTTCTTCAGGTTAGTCGCGCTCATGTTTGTTGAAATGAAATGAATGCCCTGTACAAGTGTTGTGGAGCTGTTTTAAGTTGGGAGCGCGAGATATATTAAACAAACTTGGCGGGTCAATAAGGGTTAACCATCCTCGGAAACTCAACTTTGAGTTCCAAATACGGCTCTGTGGATATACGTTACCACCCTTGGAATTGAAAAATTAAGAAGCAAGAAGCGTGGTCGGGAGGGGCAAATGGTAAAATTGACCTAAGAAATTACACAATTTCCACGCATACAATTAGAATCAGCTGACTCAGAGCATACCGGGTGGGCCGGGGATCATTGGAAGAGTCCTTCATCTTGAGGATCACATGAGACAACTGATGATGATGATGATAATGATAGTGATGATAATGATGATCACATGCTTCAGTGAGCACCATCGAAGTGACTTCATACCAGAGGTCACTTACATATGTTCCCAACAAATTGTAGAATAACTGCGTTTCCTAAGTTGCCACCGGAGTGTCTTTGAGAGAAATTGCTTGCACGGAGCTTGCACGAGCCCTCTTGCAGAACTTATATGTAGAGACGCCATCAATCAAGATTGCAGCAACATGCAAAGATATCCAAATGTCAAAAAAATAATAACATTATGAACTAATGGCACCGCTTTATATGTGGTGTGCTGCAACGTAAAAAAAAATTGAACTTAGCCAATCTAGCTACACGTATGCATATAAAAAGTAGTTTTATTTCGTAAATTCATAAATTTAATTTCATTCTAACAACGAAGTGAAACGAACTAGCCATCACCAAGAAATGGTAACAGTTCGGTTATTTTTTTCATTTCAACAAACAACAAAGGAAAACATGTAGGATGATGGTTACGTGAATTGTTCTCTGAAAAAAAAAACACGACAGATTGTTGTCATTGCGTGCTCGTGACGGCAGACATCGATTCAAAGTGTGTTCTTTCCTACTCAGTCTTGCACTTTTTTGGACGCCTAAATTCGAGGCGTTGTTGACATGTGTGCCTGTTGCATGGCGGCGTTTTGAACTCCAAGACCCGGCACAACTGCAATGCACCGAGCTTCGCGTGCGCAAACATGTGCCGAAATTTGGTCGAGAATGCGATAGCGTTCAGATAACAAGCTGAGGGACCATGCTCGTTCTTTAGCTGTCCTTTCTAATCGTTTCAAAAGGCGATGCAGTGTCACGTAGTGTCTGAAAGCGCTATCTAGTGCTACGCAATGAAACGTGGAAACGGCCACATTCATATGCAAATTGTTGCTACACGACACGACGTGCGTGCCCGGAGTCTGAACCCGCTCGCTTGCACGAAGAAAATACTCGTGTCCTTGTTTCAGTGTCGTACTTTGTATGCGTATTGTCCTACTGGTAAATATTTTGGAATGGGGAGAACCCTTTGAAATCATATTATTGTGTCCTCCTTGTTATGGCGTGAGTAAGCCCGGACGTCCGTAGAATACGCATGAAGAAAACCTATAAGTTCGGCTTGCGACCTTGCCTGTGAACAGAGATATATATCCCGTTTTAGAAAGCACAGGAAAGAACACAAATTGATTGCATTCACTAGCCTTAGAATCTATCCTACTTTGATATTGGCTGTTGCCAAAAAATTGCACCTAATGTGCCAACTCTCAACGAAGTCATCTGACTACCCCAATGCCGCAGGCTGGAATCCCACCCACAGCGGCCACAATTAGATGACGGCTAAATACTAAAGGCCTGTGTTATTTGATATAGGTACACGTTAAGGAACAGCAAATAGGCGCAATTTTCGAAAAGCTCGACTGCAGCGTCCCCCATAATGATGTCGTGGTTTTGGGGCGCGAAACCCCAGCAATTCCTAAGGCACTGCTCTCGTCGAACGCTCGCCTGTGAATAATATAGCAAAACTAATAACTGCAAGATCGACCCTACCACCATCACTGATCAGCTTGAGGATGTACTTTCAGGCATAGTACCACAATGTAAATAATACGCAACGTTCTGTATTCGTCGTCTAATTTCTATGTTACTCAAGTAGTTATTTTCTTTAAATGTGTGATCAAAATATGCGTTAAGTTGTCCTTTCAGAATATATATACAACATGCACGGCTGTATGAAACCAGACATGGACGATAAAACGAGACAGTGCGGTGTCCAGCCGGAATACTTTGAATACTTTATTACCTAATTTGCATTCGAGGAGCAATGGGCCGTCCAGCAGGCCCACGAAGCGGCCGCCAGGTACTCCCTGTCGGTTCCTACGTGGGAGACGCCCGCTACGCGCTAAGCGCGTCCTGCAGGACTGAAATAAAGTTTTTTTTTTTCATTTAATTCCATGCGGGTCTTAAAGGAGGCATATAATAATAACTTTTGGATACTTTGCGCGAAAAAAATAAGGATGGAGGGAGAAGCACACATGCATGGACGTGAGCAACCATGTTGTTCTGGATGCGCTGACACAAAATATCGAACATTCGCAATCAAGTAGTTTACCGCAGAGCCACACCAGCTCTCAGAACTACTGTTTAAATCGACCCTAATGTTCGCAGACCGTTTGCAGTGGTTGCCGTTCCGGATAACCAATTTTATAAACATTACATATGTATCTTTACGATACAGAAGCACGTCGGGTTAAGGTCAAATGTAGCTAGGTGCCATTAGGTGCCATTCGCTGAAGCTGATTTATGCAGCAGTGTCCAGTGCTACAATCCTTGCGAGTGGCAGCCCTTTGTATCAGCTTGCCGCTTCTGGTGTTGCTAATATCCGCGCTTCTGTTGGCATGGTTACACAACTGCAAACAACTGGTGACACGAAACGTATGCGGCCGTTTAACGTTTGTCCGTGCGTGTATTTGTACGTGTTGTAGTGCAACTTCGTAACGTTTCACTCAATAAAAAATTGCAGCACCGCCAGCTTGCTGACGGTGCTGTAATGCGCATGTTATCAATGTTATGTTATGCACATGCAATGTTATGTTATGCACATGCACATGCTATGCACATGTTATGCACAATCAATGTTGTGCGCATGCTTCGCATAACATTAATTCCCAAGATACGTGGGATCTGTCATATTTTTGTGTTGTTTCTTTTATTCATGGTGGAAGCACATAAACTCGCCCAACTGTTTGTTCCGATGCGGAGAGGAGACGGCGCATATGGGAAAGTTGTGAAGGCGAGAAAAAAACCACTTTTTCGTATTTGGGCTATGAGGGGTGTAGGGGCCCTTTTACGTAAACGCATACGAGGTTTGTGTTCCGTCGTCCCAGGTGAATGAAAGCGCTAATGTCAGTTGTCTGGTTGGTGCTGACATCAATCATTTGGACTTCATACTGCTCCTCCAACCAGCATTTTTATAGTTACTCAATCTATCTAAACAGCTTGGCCATAGACAAAATATATTAATATACTGTCATAGCAACTTAGATGTCCTGTTATCATAAAACAGTAGTGAACACGTAAAAAAAGTGCGTCAACCATTTTTTGTTTCATTAAAATCATTTATTCTCTAAATTGAAACATGGACGACTGATGTCACTCTTTTGTAGAGCTTCGTTTCCGGTCGTTTCTCAGTTTTTATTCAAGATGGAATTGCTATAAAGAAATATTTTACAAACCTGAGCGTTTGAAGACGCAAAAAGAAATAATAAACTGATGTCAAATGCATGTATCCTAAAAGGCTACATGACATTCGATGTCAGGCAATACTTAGAAGCTTCACATTTAAGTGGTGGTGGTGGTGGGCTCGGTCTATAAATTTCTGAAAAGAAAAGCTGCATGTAATAATATTCTATTTCTTTAAGCCTACTTCAAAACCAATTTTATCCTGCGTGTGGCACTGTTCTACTGTTACTATACGGTGTATGTCTTAATTAGCGCGTGCTCAAGCATGGTTAAGAAAGCCTTAGCATTGACAACGCGATGACTTTGCGATTAGTGTTTACAATCTAGCCAGTTTAAAACGTGAGTGCAGTTGGCCTTTAAAATTACAGTGTTGAATTAAGTTCGTTGGTGTCTAATTAAGAAAACAAGAATGCCTAAGTGTTACGAACATTTGCTCAGATATTTCATATTTTTAGCCTGTTTTGTAACTTCAGATGTTCATTAAAAGAGAGCCTCAAGGCCTGTCAGTATCTATACATGCTACAGATCCGAAATATTACGTGTTGTGGTAGTACACAAAGGAACTTCATGCCACCTGGAAAGCAGCATAACATTTGCTGTAGTTGACGTTGAAGACCACACAAATTTGGCTAGCACCTCTTACTTTACTAACCTTCCAAATTGTCATTGATTTACGACAAAGTGTTAGTTATTACGCAAAACGGCTGGCTGAAATTCTCGCGAATGGTGAGGATAATCTTACAACTGCATAATTTCTGTTTCAGTAAACTTCCCATGTTGATAAGTATCAAGTTAATGGTTTATTAACAACAGAATAGTTTGATGGCACCAGACGATTACGGTTTCCTTGAGCGCCTCTTGGCACGCAATTCTAATTACCTGGAGCATGCAGGGCACAGTCTTGGTATATTACATCGCTACTTAGCATGCTGTGACATTCAGTATGCTCTCACATTACGACAGTATGCCTTCCGAATCTGCTACGCCTTCTATCCGTTCAGTTTTTTTGTAGTGTGCTTAAGGGGATAATAGTTGGGCCAGGGTCCCCAAGTGGCCTGCTTACCCAAGCCCTTGAATTTATATTACCCGTGAGTGCGGCTGGCAAACAGAAGAAAGTGGTGAGAGCACTAAAGTGGTCTGTGGCCCTTAGGAACTCTCTGGCAAAGCGCATGCCTTACTGTAGTCATGAAGATGTCTAACTGTAGAATAGTTTGTAAGCACAGATTGCAGGCAACCCTTTTGCAAACCTTATTCATAAGGCGTCAGGCAAGAGGCAGAAATAGCTCGACGGAGAACAGTTTTCACAACTCCGTCCCAGGTGTTACCGATGGTTTGAGCAGGTCCACGGAAGCTGCGAATGATATCTGTGATACACGCAGTCGTCCATTCATTGCAATCTTGGACATCATCATCTTGGAAGTTTTGTCTGTGCCATCACCATCTTTCCTCATTACGTGTGCACCTTTAGATGAATGCGTCTTCCAATGGTATAAAAAAGTCTTACATTCAGTCAGTGCGTAGGACTGTCAACGCAAAATGTATCATTTTTTTATTTTAAATTTGAGTGAATCCCATCCCACGTTGGAATTGAAGGCAGTGGAAAAGCTGACACCCTTGCACGCGAAGCGCGAACTTGCGTTCCAAAAATTAGAGCTCCTAAAGCTTACCAGATACGCAATCACTTCAAGGTGATCCACAATTTTCCGCGTCAGTCATGCGTAATACACGGACTTTGCAGAAAACAAGCGTTGCTGCTTTACCGGATAAGAACTGACTCCGCATACACGCTGGCTTGGTCTTTTAAGACTGGGCGAGGTGCTTCCCCGTTTTGTGCCGTTTGTGGTGACATTGGTGACATATAACATAACATATAACAGTTTGACAGAGAAAGAACAGAGATGGTACGTAGCTTGGTAGCTTGCAGAAAGGTTGTCTCAAGCACGAGACATTTGAAGACGCCATTTTTCCTCATTTTTCTTGGTGGACCCACAGCGACGAAGAGGAGCGTGCAACGGATCCTGATCACTTTCCTGCGAAACACTGGGCTGAGTGACATTTGGTCACGAACCCGAATAATCCGGAATTGTCTGAGTATTCGCTGTCACATATGAGTGTATATTTCGTATTTAGTCGTTCTGGCCCTAGACGTAAATCGCGAAGCTTTATCTGCTGCTTACAACGATGGTTCGGCTTCGAGAAGCTTAACGGTAAATTAAGCTATACTATGTATGTCAGCCTTCATAACGCTTGAGACATTGCACATCAATATATTGTCGGTTTCAAGCCCTTTTGTGCAAAGTGCCAGAGCAGTACATGGCAAAAGAAACACTTTGAGAGTGAAAACTGGTGCGCAAAAACACGACAAAAACGTTACGGACAATAAATGTACGTTATCTACATCTTTACTCTTTCATTGGTGATGGGTTAAGGAATTTTTTTTCGCAGGAATCGTTTCGCAGGAATCGGGCAAGCTGTGGGAGTGCAGTCGTCACATTTTCTTCATGATCGTCAGGTAACAGATTGTCATTCATAAACCTTTATACTGTCGAAGTTTTCTCAAAGACGATGCTTAACAATTTGAGCCATAGAAGTTTCATAAAACGCATTTATTACTTAACCACGTTTACTGCATAAATCCATTAGTTCGACAGTTAAAAGCATCGAACTATTCTTTTATGTTTCAGATATCAAAGGAGATTGTAAAGTTGATGATTTGATTGCCGTAGGAGCGACTTTGGATCTTATGCTAGGCGCCGGAATTCTCAAATTACAGTTAACATCAAAGAGGGCTTGCGAGTTGTAGAGATGACAGCTGCAAGCTAAACGTTGCTCATTCTGTACAGGCTAAAAGGTGCCGCTAAGCAGAAAGCCTGACGAAAAGGTGCGAAGATTAGGCTTTGATTTGCTGCAATAATATAATAATGGTAATTGAATCACCATCTCCAGGATTTCTGAGAACATACAGTTATTGAAATACTGAGGTATACGAACATGCATAAATTAAGAGCTGACGCATTTGCAAAGGCGTGAAAAGTTTAAGCGACTCACATTTTCAGGCTGAAGCTACATACCAGTGCCTGCCACAGACAAAACTTACAAGACAGGGCAGCAACGAAAGAATATTAGCGTACACTGAGATGGACTGTATTAAGACTTTCATACCTGCATCAAGACGAGACTGCACGGTCACCTTTTGAGTATTTTTATGAGTTCAGCTCAAATGTGCCCAGTACCATTAGGTATAAGATATTTAATTAGCCCTCTGACGGTTTAGACTGTTTTCAGCTCATCATTGAAAGACTGTAAGATGAAAAGAAAACTAGCATTTTTGCGATACGTTTCTCTGCTTCTAAAAAACAGGTTCTACATCACTCACGGTCTTGTCAGCGTATTCGACGAAATGACATCAGTGCCTGTGGGACTGCCTGACAATTAATAATGCATTTCGTGTCAGCATTTTCATCTTTGACCTAATGAAGCACAAGACTTGCAATTTTTTTAAAGTAGCACAGAGTGCCCCGACATCACCTTATACGTTAAGCACAACTTCGCTAACGCCGCTTTGATAATTCCCATGAGGTTAGCACACAATAGATATTTCAGGGATTGCAGACTGTAAGTCACTTGTACTTAGAGCAGCAAGAGTCTCGAACAACCTGATTTCCTGAAAAATGAACACAACTGGCCCAAATTCTTTCTTAAGGACTTTGTCTTGAGTTGCGCAAACATTAGGAAAAGTGGAATTCTGCATTATGGCTATTTTGTGTATTCTGTCTTTCTCGTTTTTTCAAGAGAAACCTCTTGGGTAATTTATCTTTTTTCTAGCCTTCCTTAGTATGTCCGAGTATTCTGTAATGCATTTATATCTTGAAGTAGCGTTAAATCAATAAACTCGAAGATGAAGGCTGGTTCGTCATTTCCGCATGCTAAACCAAGAATGTCATAGTGTCCATTGTTTTTTTTTCTGCTCTGGGGGCTGCAATCTGATGATGGACACAAGTTATCCTGCTTTGCGCTGTTCAAATCAAATCAAACATTGTCCTCAATTATTAGTACTCCGAAAAAGAGCGTGTGAAATGTCCCCACAAAAAAAAACTCTGTTCAAGTATTCTGTACAAATGGTTAGTCAACAAAGCTGAAACATACGGCCCCAGTGTTAATCACTGGTTAATACCAATTGTGCACTGAATAACATTTTATTAAGCCCGCCGGAAGTAGACGAAGCTCCTATATTGTTATCAATAGCCAAAATTATTTTCGCTTGCTTGGTGACTATAAAAAAAAGCCATTCGTAATTTTGCTTGTGGTTGCGTTCATTATCCCATGTGGCAGATATTGAGGGTGCCTACTGTCAAAGCCCGGTAGCATTATTGAACTCGTGTGTGTGCCGCTCTCTCTGGCAATTCCAGAAACTCGGAGGCCGACAATTAAATCCGGGACCTATTGTCCAAGCAAATGGCAAACCCAGCCGCGATTCAAATAAAGAGCGTGCACGCGCGTTCTCTGAACTCAACCAACAAGCGTCTTGCCGTCGCTTCTATCGTCCTCTCCGTCGCCACCTTTCTCACTCCCGAAAAAAATTATAATGAGTCCACACCCGAACACTTCCCACCCCCCAACTCCAATCCAACTTCGGCCTCATTTCTCCGGAGTGCACTATTTGTGCACGGCTGGCCACCCCCTTGTACCACAATCTCTTGGCTGCTCTATACCGATTGTTCTCCGGCACAGGAAGCCCTCCGCCAGAATATGGGAGGAGTAAGAGGCCCTCCTAGCGGCTCAAAATCTGGACACACAGCATCACTGTGTGAACCGGGGGGCCATTGCCCCGGCCCTGCATAGTCTGGACAGATAGACGCAATGAGACGGCCATGCTGTGGCCCAAGGTGCGGGAGAGAGATAAAATTCACTCACCCAATAAATTAGCGGCGGAGTTCGAACATTATTAGGTGACCGTGTTTGACTCTTCGCGGAAAAACACAGGCTGGTAGGCGCCACAAAAATTGGGTGAACCCCACCACAGGGTACAACATGTGCAATCTTTAGACAAAAACTCTGCTCGGCGTAGCATAGCCGGTGAAACACTAGAAAGAGAAAAAAATCGACAGAAATTGAGATAGAGACAAAAAATAGGTGGAAAGACAAGAAGAAAATGAAGGAAATAAATACTCAAAAAATATAACTATATATAGAGAGAGACATAAAAGGAGAGAGAAAGCGAGAAGTGCGTGAAAACCACTTCTTTCGAAGGAAAAAAGATAGTTACCCGCCAGCCTTACTTCGTAAAACATTCGTATTTGTTGCTATTGCATTCGGGGCGTCGCCGTTACGGTGAAACTGATTTTTTTGATGTGTTTTTTATAAAACAAACTTGTAGGCATGTAGCAGCAATAGTTATAAATATGAATATTTAAAACTGTAGTCACTTTTCTGCTGTTGAGCAGATTCGGCTTACGAATCAGATTGTTTGTTTGTTTGTCTGTCCCTTTTATCCTTGCGCAACCCGCCATAAGGGATTGGCCATGAAACGAACGGTACCTTGCTATTTAAAAGAACATGTTCATAATTTCAAAATGTTAAATTTTTAATAGGTATGCTTGATTTTCATAACTTTTTTAACGATGAACTTAGCATTCAATTCTTCTCGTCTCCCGAAGGAAATCGCAAACAGCCTCGCAAACGCTCCTGTGGCTAAAACCCAGCACGGTAGCCCCAAAGGAAAGAAGAACCAGAAGGGTTAAATTTAATCTCAACCTTCGAAGCGGTTCTTCTAGAAGTCTTTTCCCCTGATTAGTGAATATACTGCACGTTAAAAAGAAATGATCAAGAGATTCACACTCATTGCAATGAAGGCATAAAGGTGACTGTACCAGACCAGACCTGTGTAGGTAAAAATGCAGTGGGGGGACTCGGCATCGTATTTTGGTAAATGCAATCTCGGTCATTCTGGAGGTGAGGGAACTGGATAATTGAGGTGAGGGAACTCAGAAACTGACAACGCAGACTTAGCGTCCAATATGACAAATTTTTCAACACACGCTGCAGTTACAAACGCCAACGTCGGCTAAATAAACATTATTGGACCATTACATGATAAAAGTGCGAGTGCATCCGCTTTTTTATTTAGAGGTATACCTTTGTTCCCTGGTACTCACACCAAGCGAATAATACGTATGCGTCTTGGAATGAGGGAATAAAATATTTCTGAAAAAAACAAAAAATTTGATGCAGGTAATGAGGAACAGACAGATAGGCTGTTTGTCAGAATGACGGCTTCTGATAATGATAGGGGTAATTGCCGTAGAGCTAATATAATGGCAATTGATTGTGCATGATAAATAGGAGTAAAATCAGGTAAGCGAATCGGAGAAGACCAATCCAAAGATAATGAGGCAATTTCCACCCCTGCCTCTGCCTTTTCTTCACAAACTGAAGCGTCAGTTGCTATCACTGCAGCCGTTTAAAATCTAAATAAGTGGTCCTTCAAAATACACTTCAAGTATCTACCGGGTAAATGCTTGCAATTCTTGGGAAATATGTCGTCAACTTCTATTCGACTTGTTTGTAGAGATCTGCTTATGATTAGTACTTCACGGAGCTGCACTTGTGATGTTTCCAATTGTGTCTGTGTGAAAATGACTTCGGAACAGCGTAATCTTGGCCACTGATGGTCGAAATATTGCGTCGGATGATTAGGAAAAATATATTGCGATCTCGTCAATGGCGATGCATAGAGCTTCAGAAATGTACGCACGGTTAGGATGTTAAACCGAGTACGAAGAACAGGCAGGCGTGCTTCTTTGTATAAAATAGTAATTGATACAAATTTTTGAAGTCCAAGACATAATCGTAAGGATTCGCGTTCTAAAAAAAACCAGTGGTCGTAGTTTGTATGCAGGTGCGCCAGAAAACAAGCAGCAGCTGAACGCTAATATGAGGTGAATATACATGCAGTAAATTATGATGACAACACCGCGACGTAAACCTCATCGTTTGTTGCTGAGTCTAAGAAGAATCCCCAGCACACGTGTTCTTTTGACAGCCATATTTTCTATACGTAGACTCCAACTAAGTTTTGCAGTATAAGTGATGCTTAAATACTTAACAGATTCTAGCTGCGGAATAACGTCTTGCCGGTAATGCAAAGCGATAGGAACCGGAACACTCAGAGGAAAAACTACCATCACGCTTTTTCTTGACATTCAGTGATAAGTTGTTTTTTTTAACCCCGTTTTTAGAGCGTTCATATGCGTCTGCATACTTCGATAAAGTGAATGTATACCTGCAGCTGTAGCAAAAAACGCGATATCATCGGCATACACAATCACTTGCATCTTTATCTGTATAGGAATAGTGCATAGTAAAGCAATAAATAATAGTGGCGATAACACTGATCCTTATGGGAGACCTCTAGTTTGTTTGTGCCTTAAAGACGACAAACCATATTGAGAACAGTAAAATTTTCTGTCGTTTAGGAACAAATCTACTTATGCTACGAAGAGCAGATTCGTCTTACGAATCTGCTTAACAGACTTTGTCGTCGTTTTTCGCGGACATATTCAGATTTACAGACCACTTTAAAACACTCATCTTGCAAGCCGAGTCTCAGAAAATACAAATAACACCTACAAGACACAAAAAGTAACTCAAAAGAGATTAGTCTGTTGATCTGAAAATAAAAACGTTTATTATTCCATTTTACATTATTATAGACGGCACTGATATTATCTCCAGCTCAAAGTCACTGAAGTCTAGTTTTCCTCTTGTTTTTGTAACAATTTTGTTGACGTAGAAGAAGGAAGAATATGCAACGTAATCACGTGGCGATTCTACCGTCCTCTTTGTTGGCAAAACAGCTCAACATATTTGTGCCAATGTATGATTGCAGCAAAAAAAGCACCGGTGGTTGTCGCGAATAAGCAGTAGCGTAATGTGACGTTGTCAGTGTGTTACCACGTATGCTTGTTCTTAGTATTGCGTGACACGAAAAAGGTGGAACGTTTCTTTGTGAACAACAATCCCTGAAATCTGACACTGACGTTCGCAATTAAGAGCGTACCGAATAAACGCTTCGGCAATCTCGAAACTTCTTCCCCGTAATCGATGCAAAAGTTATCATCCATTCCGTACTCACACTTACACGCACTCTCGACAATAAATAGTAACGATGAGCGCAAAAGGTAATTAATCAGCCCAAAGTGAAGAAAACGAAGGACAGGAAATAGCTTCCATTGCTACATGGGCGGACTTATTAGTATAGTTATTCGTACACACGGTAACATAGTTTTCCATTGAGTTTCTTATAAGTACACTAAAGGGATCTCATGCGCTAGGGTCTACAGAGGCTGCAACGCACGGCAGTGAGCATGCAAATGAAGAGTAGTTTGTTTATTTTCATAATATTTGTACTTTACACTGCGTTCGTCTTCACGTGGCTTCGAGTAGCCTACTCACGAGATGACAATCAGCAAATCTGTAGCAGTCACCCTTCACCACCTTAAACTTTATTCCCCCGAATTCAAATCTGGTCACAAATTTTACAATGGTATGTTCTTTTATATAAAACAAAACCGAAACAATGCAATAGACAAAGCCACAAGTTTGTTTGAAGCCCTCAAGCATGAAAACTAGGCGACTAGGCCATCTACTACCCATTCATTCTATGGTCGCCGAACGATCGCAGTACCTGAGTTCCCTCTGCTTAATTTTAGGAAACTATGGAGTTTCATACAATATTTACTACAAAAATAACTCTCGTTAAATTTTCACTTTAGCTTCTGTTTCACACACACACACACACACACACACACACACACACACACACACACACACACACACACGCGCACGCACACGCACACGCACACGCACACGCACACGCACACACACGCACACAATGACCGTTGGGAACTTTGTGACTCTATGTGAATTGGTGTGCCTAAAAAAGTTAGGGTACTTAAGTGAAACTGCTAAACATTTGCTAAACTTCGTCTACCGACAAAGGGGCTCTAGTGCACAGGAAGGCAAATGGAGCCGGAAGAACACAGCCTAGATAAATCCGTGTAGATACCCATCATTGCCATGCTAGCTGAACAGTCATGCGTTGCGGCTTCTATAAATGCTAGCACTCGAGTTTCTTTTAGTGTATCATTAGGAAACTTTTTTCTCGGTAGGGGCAAGAATACTGTGCCATGTGAATTATACGAGGAACGCTTTATCAATGCTAAACGAGGTGTCTGTATCATCGATACATTTTATACTGCGTAAAGCATAAACATAGTTTTTTGAAAGCATGATTTCAAAGCCTGCGATTGCAGCTGATCTGTACTATATAAAAAAGAAGCCTTTCAACACATAAATGCGTTTGCAAGTACAGCAATCGTTCCTCTCCTCTTGCTTTCTGAATCTTCATTGTGTCGTTACCTATTGGATAGCATGAACCAATAAATCGAACGTGTTTTATTAATTTAGGAATGTGTTAGTGTCAAAAGAAATATAAACTTGTGCTCCTCTAGAAGGTTTTGCTCCTGAAACGTAATAAATCCTGCAATAAATGAGTGTCCGATCACCGTCTGCACAACTCTCACTTTCATACTATTGGCACATGCTTCACTGACGTACGCATATATTATTTTGCTAAAATTGTGATGCAGTCTTCCTACGAATCAAGAGTGTGGTTACTTCACTTTTAAAGCAGGAACACACCGAACGCTGTGTGAAAAAGACGGCAGTGAGAGTATGAACGTTACATTACACGACACGTTCATTTTTATTTCGTGTTTCTTAGACATTCGTGCAGAGTACGTGCCATCTGCTTGCGAAGTTCCGTACCACTAATAGAAAGAACTGCCACCTATACCACAGTATAAACGATACAAAAACAAGAAATAAACATCAGTTCTAAAGAAATTAAAGCCCCCAAGAGGCCCCCTTCAGTGCTTTGCGTTAGCGCCACATGGTGACCGCGCATGCGTTCCTAGTGCAACTTGCTTCATCACCAGTAGCCATTTGCCTTCCGACCGTCCATCTCCTCCAGTGTACTCGGTTTATCTATCCCCATTACTTTGATCTCCAGTCCACATCTACTCTTTGTGCTGTGACGAAATCTCGAGCCATCTGCCGCCGGTGTGTTTTTTGCCTTGTGCCTTCACTGTCGTTACTGCTGCTTTTACCTTTGAAGCCAACGGCATGCATGCACTCGTTATCGAGACAGCTTGGTCAGGTACAAAAAAGACAATCTTTCGCAACACCCAGCCGGCTTTGCGTAGTTAATCGGTGTCTCTTTCTATGAATCTTCTATATTGGTGGTGCCTTAGATGCATCAGAAAACGTGAAACGTGAACGTCAGTGTGGGCAGTGGTGGCATCATGAAGTGAATAAGAAAATAAAACATGGGAGGACGTCATTACATGACGCAAACGCAAAGTCACAGATCGCCAAAATTCGTGAAGTCATCAGCACGTCACTGCGACGTCACAAAACATGACATCATAGCTTGATGTGAGCTGATGCCAGAGACATTGCAAAACAACGTGAGTTGATGAAAGAATGCAATGCCTCTGATCACATACGTAGTGCAGACCTTTGTTAGGGGTTGAAAACTTTGTAAAGGTGCGGGAGGGGGCGAACAGGGATTAATACAATCGACTACGAAGAGAAGAGTGAAAATAGACCATTGATTTCACTCTTTTAAAAGTCTTAGACGATTGCAGATTCTGACTGATTGATATGTGGGGTTTAACGTCCCAAAACCACCATATGATTATGAGAGACGCCGTAGTGAAGGGCTCCGGAAATTTTGACCACCAGGGGTTCTTTAACGTGCGCCCAAATCTGAGCACACGGGCCTACAACGTTTCCGCCTTCATCGGAAATGCAGCCGCCCCAGCCGGGATTGGATCCCGCGACCTGTGGGTCAGCAGCCGAGTACCTTAGCCACTAGACCAACGCGGTGGGGCGCGATTGCACAGAGTCATGTGGCTTTTTGAAAAGTAGTGAAGTTATTGCGCCATTGCCAAGGTCATGGCTATGCCCATGGTGTGCAACAGGGCCTTAACTTGGTGGTAGATTCGGCGGGGGTTTGGACATCCCCCGAAAACGCTTTACGCTTTATCTTTACTAGTGATACTACAGTAGTGACACACCTCCACAGTCATACCCCAGCTGCCTATGCTAGCCATTCTAGGCATAAGTAGTAGTAATAATAATAATAATAATAATAATAATAATAATAATAATAATAATAATAATAATAATAATAATAATAATAATAATAATAATAATAATAATAATAATAATAATAATAATAATGATAATAATAATAATAATAATAATAATAATAATCTAGCCTGGATCACAAACATGCCGGATACGAAAATGAAGTATATTCATCATTAGTAATCATATTGGTATCTCCTTCACTTTTGTCTATTTTCTATTCGTTTGGTCTATCGAAGACGTTAACCACCTGTTTGGTTTAGCGTTTATGGTGTTCGACTGCTAACCTGAAGGTCACGTGATTGAATTCTGGCTACCGTGGCATAACGTCCATGGAGAATAATTACTTAGTACCTGTGAGTTTACATTTTGGCGCATGTTAAATTGCCCGAAGAATTGCGTGTTTCAGGGAGCCCTCCGAGCACAGCGTCTTTCACAATACTAGCACGGTTTTGGAGCTTAATACCCCGAAAAAATGGTTATCGATGATCTCGATCACCTCTGAACTATTCTGATCAGCCAGACCAAGCTGTCGATTTCACTATAGTACATAGAAACGCGACATTGGTCACGAGATACGACCATTCCCGTCAGAACTGCCATGGCCTTGCAACATTTAGTGTAATGTAGCCTTTCAGTTTCTTCGAATGTTGTCTTGTCAATACAATAAAGCAATATATCACGATCACTACGGAAGATTGAAAAACAAACAGACCAGCATGAAGAGGGTGCAGCAATCTGAATGATTTGCCTAGTGGCGGAGACATCTAGCAAATAGCTCACAGGTTTGACCCCGGCTCGTTTCAGGTGGCGAAGAATGCAACAGCAGCCGTGTATTTAAAGAGAGAGAGAAAAGAAAAGAAAAGAAAAGAAAAGAAGAGGCATGGAGGATTACCAGCTTGCACGTGGTTCACTACCCTACACAAAGAAAGAATGTAATATCATACCAAATGTGACGCAGTAGGTGAAAATGACACTGGAGCCCACCACTATCTGTATCGTGTGCCTCAGTCATGTTGCTGTTTTGGCACACAATGTTTTCAAACTCTGTGCCATTGTGAAGACTCACCACGCGGTTCTCTTCAACGCTATAGATTTATTAAAGTATTCACCGTGCGATGAAAATATGCAATACAATCGTAGAGCCTTCCCCTAATTTGTTTTTTTTTCGTTCAGCTTACTCTGGGCTTAGGATGTATACGTACATGAGAAGTTCTGCACAGAAGCACATATTGACCTGTACTGAGAACTGCGAAAGTCTCTATGCATTAGTCGTCTGTAGATGCACGCTGAACATCATTTCTTCAGGGCAAGATCACTTACTTCAGGCGGATCAGCAGCAACATTAAACATGTACTAAAAGATGAGTGCCAATACAGCGTCTATCAAAGTAAAAAATCCTGCCTTGTGCTTCAATGAGCGGGCTATAATGAAAGAAACTAACAAACTGGCAACCAAAACAACATAAATAAACTATGAAGACAGTGTTGGGGATCCTAACTCCAGCCTTAGTGATCCGAAGTGTTCGTGCTTCTTGAACAGCTGGTCTCTGCACTTGCTTTTATTAAGTCCTTCTTGTATGGCCCCTTGACTCTGCGTGAGAAACTCTCTCCGTGGAAACTATATTCAGATAAGGAAGTTGCTCCCACTACGTCACTAACGAAGGAATCAATCGCAGCCATGTAGAAGTGCATGTATTATCTGTTTGTGGCTTGATATTACACAACTCTCCCAGAAGAAATGAAAGAGATGAAGTTGACGCATCATAAATCTTGCGTCGGACTTGCATTGAAAACCCAAGGAGTGTGCACCAGCTTTTATCTTTTCTTCTAATGCTGCTGCATTCAATCTTTCGGCGCTGTCAGGCTTAACGTACGAACATATGTGAACTGACAAGCTTTGATGTTTCGGACGAGAAGAACGCGCAGAGAACGAGTAGGACTATGTACGTTCCTAGTGGATCTAGCCTTGCGAGATATGCAGGCAACTGCCCCGCCTGGTTACCCACTTTCATGTAAAGTTGAAAACATAATCATTTTCTCAAAGTGAAGCTTGGGCAGGCTGCCGAAAATGTGCTTGACACAAAAATGCCTATTTCGGTGGCCTATGAGCTCTACTGCCTACGGTGCTGTGGTGGGCCTCCACATCACCACACCCTGCCCAAATACAACTGGCACTCACCGCTAGTCACATGCAATGTCTGGGATTGTTGAAAACCTCAAGAGCAGTCGCGACGCTTTAACAAACATTACGTGACCGCCTTTCATGCTGTAGGCCTGTTGTGAAGAGCGGAGCTGTTCTTTTGTTAGGCCATGCAGTGGTACTGGAAAGCTATCATAACTGTGAATTGAAACGAGTTCTCTTCGTCCCCTTCTTCATAATCATCCTACTATTCACTTGCTGCTTGACTCCCAGAAAGCATCTACAGATTTATCCGCTGTGGGATGCAATAGCTCTGATATACGAGAGAACGAGTACAGAGAAAGAATGACATAGACGGAAAGGCGAAAAAGAGTCCGTAGCAGTGAATCAGTGTCTACGGTGCACTGCTGCTGCCCAGAGGGTCGTGAGTTCGATACCGGCCGCGGCGGCCGTGTTTCGACGGCGGCGAAATTGTACAGCCCTGTGGACTGTGTAATGTCAGTGCACGTTAAAGCACACCAGTCGTTCAAATGTTCCGGAGCTGGGACGTCAAATTGCCGATATTATTAGTAAAAGAAAAAAAACACAGAAGAATAAGAAGTGATTATGTATGTATATATATATATATATATATATATATATATATATATATATATATATATATATATATATATATATATATATATATATATATATATATATGAGAGCGAGCCTTGTATAGCATAGCATAAAAAGGAGTGGGAAAGCAAAGTTTGTGTGAGGCGAGGACGAGAAAAATAGGGGAACAACTACACCAGCTCAGCTGCCTTCTCGGTTTTCGCACTACTAGGGCGTAGTTGCGCCATTTTTTTTTAGCGAAGCTACACGCTATGGCGCGTAGGATCACTACGGTGATTTGCTATAATGCTATAGAATATAACTGATGTAGTTAAACTTTATGTAGCAGACGAATAATTCAAATGAACGTGCTTCAGTAGAGTTAGACTTATTTGTTATATTATGGATGGTCTTAAAGTATAGATTTCTTTATCTTTCATAATTATAGGATGTTGCTATGGCTATCTTGTAGAAGTTGTTGCCGAAACAGCATTTCATGGTTTGTTCACGAAACTCTGCTATGAGCTCACGAAAGTTACTTGTGGGAACAAAAACAAGCATTGTAAGAGGTCTTTTTTTCTCCATGGTCAATTATTACGTTTAACAGGGCAACCAATGCTTTTGACTCAATAAGATCTGTCTGAGTTTATTGTATATAACGCCATGCAATCACATGCCACAAGCATTCTTTATAAAATGTATGGTTTATTATTTCACAGTTTAAAGCCGATATATTCGTTATTTCTTTACATTATAGGTGCGCCAGAGACTGAATCAGCAGAAATCTATTTCTAGTTAATAAAATTTTATTGATTAAAAAGGATCATGGTTTTCATGCAAAGGTGAAGGAATGAATGATATAGCAGTCAGTTGGAATGTGACACAACGCAAGGCTAACAATCGACAAAGTAAGGGTCCGATCTTGTGTATACAAAGCTTTTGCGTAAGTGAACACGGCTGCTGCGGCGGGCGAGTTGCACTTAATGCATTCTATCACTAAAGGCAGTGCAAGCGGTGTCAGTAGAGCAAATAGTAAAGTGTGAGCCGTCTGCTCTTCTGTATCAAGACAGCGTGCGCGAGAACACGCCCGTATCATCGAAATTCGCAGTTCCTGGCGGAGCAGTGCAGCGTTCTCTCTGGCGCCACTTCATACGGATTCTCGCGGCGGCGACGACGGTTTATGCGAAACATGACGATGACACCAACAGCCTGATTGCGCGTCAAGTTTCCAGATGTTGCTATTGTAATAAAAACTACCCCGTTTGTAGTGACGGTGTCGCAGCACCTGTGCAAAATTGTACAACAGTAACATCTGAAAAATGCCATAAACCATGGTGGATGTCAAGGCGCGTTGCGTGGGTATCCCCTACAGCATGTGCCACCGCGATATATATCAGTGTACGAACTGAAGTAGCGTAGAGTACTGACGAGTACCTTCGGAAAAGTTTGAGCTAACGTCGGTTGGTACTTTTGTAGATAGCCCCTGGTTTTTTGGGTTTACGCAAGTTTTCAGTCTGTTTGTTTATGCTTTGTTTTCGCTTCTATATGGGCGTTGACGGATGTTCAGAGGACCTCCTGTCAGTATCGTCTTTGCTGAATATGAGATGCTTGTTTTGTTTTTTCATTTAACTTTAGTTTCTAGTTAGCACCTGTCTGTGTGTTCTTTACAGCGTTCGTTTTTTGTTCGTGCTCCGCTTCGACATAAGTGTAAATGTACGGCCTGAGTTACCGGGAAATTTTGTTGTGTAATTTGGCCACTACGCTGGCTTTATAGAACAGGCGGGGAGCGTCCAGCCACTTTGACTGCTGAATGACCCAGCGTTTATGGCGAACTTTGTAGTCCAATGGCAACCGATGGGTTTTCTATAACATGGTGGCGTGACCGGTGATGGTTGACGTTGTGAATGATCCTTTACACTACATTGTAGGCGGGGCCGTTTCGATGCCCTTATCCTGGAAAATCTACGATATGAGATCCACAGCATTATTTGAAATAATGCTGGTGACTGGCGTTTGCGGATATGACGTTTTATAAAAAGTGAATAACCAAAAAGTGTATAAAGGGGAACTGGACGGATAAGCAGAACAATCAGGAGGCCGAGGAACGTGTCTGAAAAAGCTTATGGTGCCTGTTCCTCTTTACATTCGGATAAACGTTTCTTCTAACAAAGAAGAGAAACCAGCATATAGTAAATGCATACAATCAAACTCGTTAAATATATGATCCGATGCAACCGATGCGGGTCGAGCAAACTTTTTGACGCTGCAAATAAGCAGCATGTACTCATCTGAAGACAAATCGCATTGCATTTAGCAAAAGCCCAATCATTCACACAGAGAAAGCACAAAGCCGCTGAGCTAGCAAAATATTAAAAACGGCTGTTGCGGAACATCAGCTTTTTTTAAACGTTTTAGTCTAAAATGTACATCATTGTCATATGATTATGCCTTTAAAACCACTCGTATAATGACCAGGTGCCATGAAGAGAAGCAACAATAGGTTTATTAGTTTTTTTACCACTGAAATATTTCTTGAATTCAAGAATGCAGTGAGTTGAAGGTTCCTCCTTTTTTGTGAGCAGAAATCGGTGCTCTTTTATTATACTAGAAGATGCTCCTTTCGTATGGGCCATTGTTAAATCGTTCAAAGGCTATTAGGCCAGACGATTTATTGATTGATATGTGGGGTTTAACGTCCCAAAACCACTATATGATTATGAGAGACGCCGTAGTGGAGGGCTCCGGAAATTTAGACCACCAGGGGTTCTTTAACGTGCACCCAAATCTGAGCACACGGGCCTACAACATTTCCGCCTCCATCGGAAATGCAGCCGCCGCAGCCGGGATTCGAACCCGCGCCGTGCGGGTCAGCAGCCGAGTACCTTAGCCACTAGTCCACCGCGGCGGGCATAGGCCAGACGGACAAGTATATTCATTTATTCGTGCCAAAGACTTCATGGGAGTGAGATCGTCTCACTCCACTTCAAAGAAGCAAGATCTTATTTTTCGTGAAGGCTCATGCTACGTGAGCATGCTTTAAACTCCCACTATTCTCTGTCTTAGTATTCCATGACATTGACCCCTCCCCCCTCACACACAAAATCACGTGAATGAAAAAGACGTAAAAGAAAACAAAAAAATGCTACAAAATGGATGAGTAAACATAAGTATTAGTGCATAAGACGAACTTGATAGCTTTTTCTGCTAGACCCACGTTTTCTGATGATTTAATTGCACTTGCTTCTGGTCTATTTGCATTTAGGATACTTTGTGAGGAGTTATCTTGCAGAGAAACCCAGAGGAAGTTGCACATTTTAAGGACCCCAGCAACGCTTTTATTTTAGCATGCTCAGAAAAAGCTTGCTGCCCGTCAGTGGCGGAGGCTCCACAGAAAATGTGACCCAAATCTTAAATAGCAGCGTGCGGCCTAGAATTCACAGTAATCCTCACTCAGCTAGAAGTCGCTCCGCCTCATCTCTTGACAAAAATTGCCATATACCCCAACTACAGTGCCCTATACTTAATGTTTACAGCAAACGGCTAATTTGAGCATCGTGAGGTGCATAGTTATCGTGACTGCCGCGGGAGGCCGCCACTTGCCTGGACGCGCTCTTGCGATCACGCTGAATGTAAGCCGCTTGTTCATAGAAGAAAAGAAGAAAAATGAAGAGCCTAAGGTCATGACACCTGCCGACGAAGAGATGCAACTTCTTGCCTCATCGTATTACTCGTCACAGCGCAGCTTTCAAGGCGCTCCATATTTCGAAAGGAGAGAGAAAGCACTTGAAGCGTGCGACAAATCCATGTAGTTCCATTTGTACTTCACAGGTTTTATTACATTTTTGTCGCAGGCAATTTGTGGTGTAATAAGCTATTTTCAGGAAGCCATTCGTCGGTCACTTGGAAAGCTGTTGCAGGATTACTTCAAGGCGGCATTTTTTAAATCTGCTGCTGCTGCAGACTATCAGTAGCGATATGTTGCTGCAAAGTAGGTGACGTGGTGGTTATGCGTTAACATCCTGTCACGTCTTCTTTTCTTCCCAACAAGTGGCTTGAATCTGCTTTGAGGCCTTCCCTGTCAGTTGTCCGGCCAAACCTCTATGAATAAATAAATAACGATCAATCGTCCGTCGTTCAGCACTGGTACTTCTTAGGCTTTATGTGTGATAAAACTGAAGGCACAGCATAAGTTTATATGCACTACGTCATTAGCAAGGAATGAAATATATTTTATTCTGAAATAACTTGGAATCAATTACGAATCAATGCAACAGTATCTGAAGTGGTCGCTATAGTGCGACTCTTCTGAGCCATCGATATTACAGTCGTTTATGCAAGTGACTTTGCTGGGTCACAGCAAATCGCTCATCCACGAAGTCAGGCAACCAAATATAGTATAAACATGACCCGATACATTCAAACGAAGGCGCAAGAAAATGTATGTACCATAAGAACAGCAGGTGACTTTCGTCACACTCTATTCCTCGTGTATACCTCATTCGACACTATACTTTGCAATTCATCAAAATTAGTAATGTCTTATATTACGACTAAAGATTTGCCACTTTGAACTGCAGAGGTTTTTGCAGGCTTACGTGTTAAATAATGTTATTTATTCGAATCACACTTTATCTTGCCTTTTGGTGCGAGAAACTTTTGAAATATGCTTGAGGAAGTAACCTATTGGATTCTTTCATCAAGCTAGTGGGCAAAACGCTCACCACGAACGTGTCTCTTATTGTTAACGCTTTTCAGCGCCTATTTTTCTACAGCGTAATGCTTCTGGCATGCTTACTCTATCAAAAGGCCCCTTATTAGTTGATTATGTAGGAAACCATAACTCGACGTAACTACCAGGTTCATTGGAGAGCTTTAAGCTGTGTCATTAAACAATGAGCCATGGTTCGCGGGTGTTTTAACTATATAGCTATAAGCGGGCTGGTCGCTGCTAACTTAACACTGTAATACAAGAGACTCCTAAACATTATATGCATTTTCGTTTTAAGCAGCGAATATTGCGTCATGTCATACTGTGACATGAATATATGTCCACAAATACAGGGCCAGTACTTCCTAAGAAATATTCATCTGCCCACGCTACATTCTGTTCAATGGAGAGAAATTACCTTGGCACACATCGTAACTGCCAAACATAAAGGGGAAAAGCACACGTGTGGAGCGCCTACAGTCATGAAGCTTTAGGGTCTCTGTGAAGATAAAACAACCGCCTTAGGGCACTAAAACATTTAGGTTCGCTTCAATATTATTTATTCGCCTTTTATTTTGCCTGAGTCGCACACAAATTTTAACACAATTCAGGACGTGCTTTCGTGACAATGCGCAAAGGTCGCGGATAAGTGCGTCGTGTCTTCGTTTCTCGATGACTAGATCATGGTGGAGTGGTTATATAGGGTTCTCCCACTACATAACAGCAGTCGCTCTTTCTTTTTCAGTAAGTGCGCCAACAAACTTTTGCGAACCAAAAGTGTCGATAGCTAGGCTTTGTTGTTCTCACATATCTCATGGAACAGCGAAAAAGAAGACATGCCGAAGACCACACTACTGTTTTGCGAACATTTCAAATGAACCTGAAGCGTGCCTAAATCTTATGTCATTGCCTTGAAGTGTTCAACGCTGATGTTTAAGGTAAAAACTAGGAGCGCAATAAATCTCACTCTGAACAATGACATCGAAAAGGAAGCTTTATATTATTACGAAATTATTTTTTCGCAGGTGAAGCGTTTGAGAACGCCTGCTCTAAACAGAAAATAGATAAAAAAGAGAGACATGGGTTTCTTCTCTTGGCCATTACATTCAGAACTTCAAATGATATGGTGGCAATAGTGCGGTCACGCACGAGATGTCACCACGACAGAACCGGTTCATTGGGTAATATATAGGAGCGACGCCTCTCCATTTCAGTTTTTATTTCGGAACATATTTCATTATATCATTCGTGTATAAGTGATATTATATTGAAAGTTCCTTTTATGTATACGGTAAAAATAAGTATCTAGCAAGAAGAAAACTTGTCTGACGGTTTACGTGATCTACGTGTCCCGATTTTCATGTTGGCACCTGTCATTTACGTTCGCCATACGCAAATGCCATGCTTGGCAAATTCTGGTGGACATTAGATTGGAACGGCTACGACAGCAGAAAGATGGTGGAAATTAACCGACTTGTAGGGTCAATAACGTGTCGGACACCATTGCGCAACAGGAGACGCAGAATGGTCACTCTGTGTGACGTGGACCAAAGAAAAAATCGCAGGATATTCACGGAGTGAATGATGATAAGTAGGGCGAAGCTTCCGTTGATTCGTCGGTCCATCCGTCTTTCTTTCTTTCTTTCTTTCTTTCTTTCTTTCTTTCTTTCTTTTTTTCTTTCTTTCTTTCTTTCTTTCTGTCTTTCTTTCTTTCTTTCTTTCTTCTTTCCTTCTTTCTTCCTCTCTTTCTGTCCGTCCGTCCATCCACCTGTCTGTCTGTCTGTCTGTCTGTCTGTCTGTCTGTCTGTCTGTCTGTCTGTCTGTCTGTCTGTCTGTCTGTCTGTCTGTCTGTCTGTCTGTCTGTCTGTCTGTCTGTCTGTCTGTCTGTCTGTAACAGATGGACAGACGGACACTTCACCCCACTCCTCATTTTTCACTCCATAGATATGCTGTGAATTTTGACACGGAAACCACTAACGTCATCTAGTGATATTTTATTCGAGAACATATTCGCACAACGCCGTCTACTGAGCAATTCTTAAAACTAACTAGAAGAGGCCACTACTACAACGCAGAACTACCACGAGGGAACGTCCCACACTCTAAGGAGTTTCGCCCCTAAAAAATCCAAGAACGTCGGATTGTGCACAGTCGAGCTTTGCAGCGCACCGCTCTAACATAAAGTAAGTATGATACTGTTAGTTCAGGCTCGTATGGCCTATATCTGTGAGTTGTTTGCGAGCAACCTTTGTGGTGGAGCAGTGCATTGAAAGTGTCGAGTTGTGACAGCAGATAGTCGGCGCTCGCCCTGTGTGTGCTCTGTTCGTGTGTGTTTGGTTCTTTACCGCTGCGTTGCAGATTTCGAGCTGCTTACCGTTCTTCGTGTGGAGTTCAAATTTCTTGCTGTCGCATTTCATTCTTTTTCGCTCACAACGCCATCGACGCCGACACCAGATTTTGTGCTAGGTGCTCTTTACAGATATTGCGACGATAGAGTTTGCACATGGCTACAGAGAGGCGCACGTAGTAATGCACAAGAACATATCCCATGTTGAAAAGATGTACACCAATCTGTCCGCCTCGGTGGATGGCTAGGGTTCTCGGCTACTGACTCGAAGGGTTGTGAGTTCGATCCAGGACGTTGCGGTCGCATTTTGACGGAGGCTTAATGACCGAGGCCTGTGTACTGTGGACGTTAAGGAACACCAGATGCTCAAAATTTCCGGAGGCATGCAGTATACGGCGCTCTCATAATCATATAGTGGTTCCTGGACGTAAAATCCAAAGTATTATAATGTGCACCAATATACACGAGATACCAATGTACCCTGTGTGGAGTCTTTGAACTCTTTCAAGACAAGTAAGCACGCTTCTACTTTGTAATGTAGCCTAGATTCGAAACTGAGATCCCGCGAAAATCTGACGTGACCTTCTCCAAATTTTGAAGTTCATGCTCGTGGAACGATGGCTGCAAAGAAGAAGGCATTCAATATTATATTACAGAATACGCTCTGTTGCGATACAAAATAGCTTGCACCTCCTTCAATTACCTGATCACGCGCCCTCAAAAAAAGAAAAAATCAGAACGAGAAATAATAAACAACAAAACGTAGATTTCACGATGATTTCGAGATGAGTGTTTCTTACTTGCGAAGCATTTTCGCGACTTGCATGATTGCTTAAAAGAATCACTAATGCCGTGTACGTATCGAACTACTAGCTCCGCGTGTACTTCAGCGCCGTCGCGAGAGTTCAAGCAATAATAATAGCTCCTATGCAGATGATCTTACTCAAATGCAGACTCCACTTTATCAGCGCATGCTTGGCGTAGTCACCGACTTTGTGCAAGGCACTGTTTTTTTCTCTCCATTCCTGCTATTTGCATTGAAATACGTTTTATCCTACTATTCCTAAAAAATAGACATGATATTTGAAGTTTTTTAAGTGCATACGGTAAAAAGTATCGAACAAGAATATATATTTCTTGTGCAACACGAAAATTACCTCTGTCGCAATCTGTAAGGAATCATCGATCCGGCAGGCTCGATAAAAACGAAGTTGCCATAGACTAGCGTTGGAGCGCGAATTTTACGTTGGAGATCACGGCGATCGAAGTCGCAATTCCACGTCACAGTTTCTCTGGAAGATCCCGACCAGGTGGTACAGGGGGCTGTGCTGGTAGAGCTGTATGTTCTCTGCGTACGCGGTTCGATTTAGAACCTAGGACGAGATGAACTTCTTTTTTTTTCATTGCCCTAGGTGGTGGGGGTGGTGGTGAAAAACTTTATTTAGAGCAGCGGATTGAGAGGTGGGCCTAAGCCGCGCCAGTGGTGGTAGAGAAACCCTGTCTCTCAGCCGCCTCCCATGCTCGCTGAATAGCCCATCATTTTTTTTTTTTGTCTTTCCGACCTGAGCTGATCAGCGCGGCTCTCCACTGCGCCCCAAGCTTTTTTGGGAAGACTGCATTGGCGTCCCGTATCTGTGTGCATTCCCATAAAATATGCTCTAGGCTGGCGTGTCTCATTCTACATAGCTTACAGGAGCCATGTGGATATAGGTCGGGGTATTTTACGTGCCCCGGGTTGGGAAATGTTCTAGTTTGAAGTTGCGTCCAGTCAGTCTCTGAGATCTGTCTAATTCAGAGCTAGCTGGTGGAAATCTGCGCCTCGACCGTTGATAGACTAATGGCGCGAAACATAAACACATTCTGTCCCTCTAGCACCACTTCTCTCCTCCCGGCACCTCGCGGGAAGGTCCGTCGTGACGTGGTCAGCTTCCTCGTTTAGGTTGGGAAACGGGGACTCACACGGGGTGTGTGCTCATAACCATATAGTGGACCTTTCTTCGAATTCCTAGGATGATATGAGCTTAGCCTTCCGGAGGAATATGTTACTTGCCTCGGGAAATATTCTTCCTCGCGAGTAGTTGCGGATGGCCGAGTGCGGGTCACGGATGACAGTTCTACCTTTTGGGGAAATTATGGCCTGTGCTATAGCCTTCTTTCTGCGATTTTCAAGTTATTATAACGTATTCAGCATGTGCTTACGTACTTAAGGACAGTAGTATTTATTGTTTAGAAAAAGTTTATTCACACTAGGTACAGAAAACAAAGGTTTCATAACATTCAAGCAATAGGGCACATGCGCTTCGGCGCATCTATGTAACACGACAAACATCACTACGTTGCAATGAAGACATCATTGCTCTAATATACATGACACTGTTGGTATACAAGTACACAATAACTCAATGCAACGTCATGATACAATAGTATAACGATGCCATAGATGCAATTAAACAAATTGTTGCAAACGAAATCATGAAACTACTCAATGGGCGCGGCCCTAACAGCACGTCGGTCGAAAAATGAGTTTTACCCTTTCGTGTTCAACGTTGACGCGTGTTCAACACTGACGAAAGAACACGAGCGATGCCGTAGAAAGTCGTGCTCTCCTAGGAAGAAAAGCTCCTCAGAGAGGAACGCGAGGATCTCTCGTCTCGTCTCTCGTATCTCAGAAAGATGATATAAATAGGATCTCTCGTATCTTCAGGAAGATGATATAAATATTAACCGAGAAGGTATATTCAATCAACTACTTCTTGTAGATACGAAAACGTCATGTGAACCTGACAATATATCGAATCAATTCTTGCGACGATTTGCGGAGTGGCTGTCGTACTACCTAGTGATTATTTTCGACAAATCTTTAAAATGTCACTCGTTACCTCAAGATTGGCGTAGAGCAGTTGTTGTCCCAATTTTTTAAAGGTGGTGATAGAACATCATTGAACAATCATAGGCCTGTCTCACTCACGTCGGTATGTTGTAAAATATTTGAACATATAGTGGCAAAAATATTCGGCAACGTTTAGAACAAAATGAATTATTATGCCCCTTTCAGCATGGATTTTGCGGTGGCCTTTCAACAGTCACAAACTGATTGAAACTATATATATGACTTGTGTATCGCTCTAGATGCCCGTATGCAAATCGATGTTATATGCATCAATTTTTCAAAGGCGTTCGACAGAGTTTCACACCGTAAGCTGCTATTCAAGCTTCGAAATGTCGGTATTAGTGAGAATGTTATCAGTTGGATCAGAGCTTATCTAGGCAATCGACAACAAGCAGTTAGAGCGGGAGATGCTATGTCGGGAAATCGGGAGGTGTATTCGGGAGTGCCTCAAGGATCTGTATTGGGGCCCCTACTCTTTCTTTTATACATAGATGATATTTCATCAGTTGTCCAACCACCAGTAAAAATTAAGCTATTTGCAGATGACTGCCTAATTTATTGTCCGGTATCATGCAGAGAAGATCAAGTGAATATCAATCAGTCCTTACAAACCCCAAACTTGTGGTGTTCTAAATGGGGTATGAAAATTAACATTAAAAATCCCCTTACACACACATTACAAAAAAGAAGGAAGTGCTTTCGTTTGCATATAACATTGGTGATAATGTGCTGGTGAAAGTCTGTAATTTTACACTTGGGTGTAACTATAACGGATAAGCTGAATTGGCGTCCTCATGTGGATAACATCTGTCAATCAGCATGTCAAAAATTGTGCTTCCTACGAAGGAAGTTAGGACGAGCCACGAGAGATGTCAACCTGCTTGCCTACAAAACGTATGTCCGTCCGAGATTGGAATACGCTTGCGCTGTGTGGAGTCCACACCAAAAGGTATTAAAAAATAAAGAAGAACGCATTCAGAGAATGTCAGCTCGCTTTATCTGCTCCAAATATCGAAAAGGGATTCTGTTACTGAAATGCTAAAAGTATGTAAATTAGAATCTCTTGAATTAAGAAGGTGGAAACAGAGGTTGAAACTTCTTTCTTTGAGATCTTGCATGCCGGGGTGAAAATAAACAGGGATGATTATTTGAAGCATTCTTACAAAAGGTTTCCAAGAACAACATGCACTACATTCATACAACCAATACATGCTCGAACAGATATCTTCCGATTTTGTTTCTTTCCCGATGCTATTAATATGTGGAATGAATTGCCGATTGATATGGTGCAAAAAAGAACTTTGGGTGATTTGAGGTTGCTCTTGATAGGCATCTTGTTGAAAATGTATAGTTATCAGTGTTCATGTATGTGTTTCGTTACAAATGTTTCATTGGTCATAGATATTATGTTGTAAATGTATTGAGTGAAAAAGCATGTAACTGTGTTACTCATATATTTATGCTATATGTTACTGAGTTCATCTTACAATTTCTTTCCAAATATTCAATTTTGTGCAACTCAATTCTTCACCCTCCCAGTAACGACCCACAAGTGAGGGTTAACAGTATGACAAGTAAATAAATAAATTAATAAATAAATCTTGACGTGTAGTACAAAAAATAGAACTTCGCTGAACAGAGCAGACAGAGCAATGAGTGGACAGTGCTGAGTGGACAAAGGGTAGCACTCGGTCCTGCGTCTTCTCCAGTTTCCTGTTGTGTGATTGTGCTCTCATATGTTTTAACTGTACATTCATAAATAAAGCCTGTATACTTCCATGATTACGTCCTGAGCACTTGGCTGAGGTCTAATAGCAGAAGCTCAAGGTCGCCTTGACACAATGACCCCGAGGAAAGATCACAACAAAACTCTGTCAGCAAAACGTACGTCCCTGATTCGTTCTACTTATAAAAATAAAAAGAAAACAGTTATATAGAAGTGTACACGAGAGTAAGCGATTCGCGTGCTTCTACCCTATAGGTGTCCACACGCCCAAATTGAAGTGAGCGAAGCCGGTCAGTGCAATTCCGCGTTGGAGGGTCCTCATGTGCGAGTCGCTGTATCGAAAGAAGTCTCGTGATTGGGGTCAGCAGAACAGCTGCGCAGCTGCTGGCGATGTCGCTCAATTGCCTTCTTGCTTCTGTGGCTTCAACCGACGGTGCTTTCTGACGAGGCAGTAGTCGCCTCGTGGCACATCTCGGACTACACTTGTGCTTGTCGAGTGCGCGGTGGCCAATTTGTCGTTAGCCGCAGCACCAGCCCGTGCAAATAGGCGACGCAGCCAAAGTGTGGCTTACGTTAACTAGTGTCTTGGCGCTTCGATCGGCGTATGCTTGATCTCATAGAAACACCGTCTGCAAATGAAGATCGGTGCGCCACCGTTACCTCGAACTAATTTACTGGGACCGAGGTCAAACGAGACCGCCGTGCAAGGGCATACGACACCTCACGGTATAAATCTACTAGAAAAGGCTCGCGGTCAAGTTGTCAGGGAGACTAACGTTTTCTGCTAGTCTGGATGCCGAGTATATCATTAACGTGGACTGCCAACAAATGAAGAAAATAAGTTGCGATCAACAAAATTCGTTGATCAGGTTCTGTAACTTGTCATTTCGTTAGTTTGTTCGCATGCCGCACCTGACCAAATGATATTTGAAAAAGAAGCAAACAAGAGGGCTTTTATTCCCGTGAGACATGCATAATTGTTCTTGCAATGTTGCGTCCCTTGTGCAACTTCCATATGACTAAACCAAGTAGAATAAAGAGGAGGAGTTGACGCGAACAACTTGTCCACCCAACGTACTCTCCTGTGCGATTGAATCAAGAACAAGAATATTATTACACCATGAGCAAAAGGAATGCGGCGCGTTTGTCCGCACCTGATACCTACTGGAAAGTAGGTGACAACAATTAATTTTTTCAGAATTTTACGTTATTTTACGTTATTTCACGTTAATGTTTAGCAAAGTATTCAAACATCAACAATAGACGGGGAAGTTGACGTATGTTTTCCGTCAGGCTTTAGGTATGCCCGATGATTAACACAACTGAGTTGCAATGATTGTACGTTGAATGAAGAGATAGACTGCTACAGATCGTAATGTTTTTTGTACAAGAAACAACGAGAAGGAAGTAAAATGAAAATACTTGAATTCGTATTCAACATAGCACTTCTAGTATCGAAAAATGGGGGTGTTCAAGATGAAGCTACTGTAAAATACAAGTAAAACTTTCACGTGAATTTGTTGTCACAATTTCAGTAACTAATTATGGCTAATATAGTGCTGTAAAAATACGTGAAAAGCTAATTTAAAATATAAGAAAAGACGAGCCCGAATGAGTTGCTAAGGTGCTCTGCTGCTGACCTGAATGTCGTGGGCTCGACGCCAGCCACGGTCGTCGCATTTTGATGAAGTCGAATTGGTAGAGACCCGGTAATGTGCGCTACACAACGCACCTTGAAATTGCCATATGGTACTGGTTTACGGAAGCCTCACTGCGGCAGCCCTCATAACAATATCCTGGTTTTACGTTGGTGAGCTCCATATACTAGTGTTTTCTTATTATTAGAACAACACTCAAGTTCAACACAATCGTGTTATTTATAACTGATGAGATGACGTTATCTTAGCGAGGTGGTGCCCGGTAGCACGTAAGTTGTCTAGTTAATTGTAGTCGTAGTGCGAAAGCGAAAACAAAAATGTGCCACGCTTCTTCAATGCTCATCTCCCATAATGATTGATTTTGCAAGAGTCGACCTCCACATCGTAATGTGGAACCATCACTCTCCAGCTCCGACAAGGGGTGTCGTGCACTTACTTATCAAGTTGCGATCGTATGCCTGTGTGAAGTGGCAAAACTGATGGCATAATTTCCTTTGCAAGGCTTAATGGCTTCAGCATGAAGCTATATGAGCAGTGAGGCAGGCATACGTACATCTCAAGACGTGTTCCATAGAGCAACGTGATAACAAATGACTTCAGGTTCCACGGTAAGCTCATGCGTTAGGTACTGATACGATTCAGCGCCGGAATCATTAGCCTCACTCTGTCTCATATTCTTCACGTACAAAAGGAGCGGCCACGTTCTTTCTTGTCGCGTTAACGGCGTTTTCTTTTAATCGACGCCTTGTCTATTCTCTGGTTTCAGTGGCAGCGTAAATGATTGTCCCTAAGCTTTCAGTCTGTGGTATTCTGAATCAAGTACAATAAGGAAACAATGTGAAAGAGGATGCTGCAGGGCGAATACTCATGCTAGGAAGGCCAACTCACTCGCTAAACTATGCCGCTCCTCCATGCTGGCTGCTCGTACAGACTTCGTTACTTTTGCTCTGCTTTTGATAACCGTGATTCGGTAAGTCGCGCCAACTTTATGTCCATGTAGGATTCCTTCTTGCGATTGCTTAGAGGAACTTTTTTTTTGCTAGAGCTTACCACGTGTTGTAATCAGAGTGTATTGCTTAAAATATCTTGAAAATGTTTCATGATTTTAACACGTTTGCTCTACACTTGTCGTGACTTCGCCAGTTGATATTTCTTTTCTGCTTTGAGTACTAAACAAGAAACTGATAGAATTTTCGCGATCCTCTACAACGTTTAGCAAGCACGCAATACATCACTTTCATTCTCTTTAGTGTAGGATGGAGGTATGGAGTCTCTGGTTTATAAGGCCTAGAAAAGAATCACTAAACAATGATTCGTCTCGTACGTTTTAGGAGTGACGTTAATTTGAACTTTCTTCATTTTTGTAGCGAATATGACAAAAAGAGGAAGCTTTGGCTAGCTATAATTTCATAATCTTATAATAGAGAATTTTGTGCAAGAAAGACCAAAAACAGAGACCTGTAATTAAACAGACATGAGCTTGCGCTTCCAGATGAAAAAGGAAAACTATCTTTGCACTAGTTTTCTAGAAATCCGGCAGTTCAACAATGGTGGGGGGACAAAAAACGCCACTGGCGGAAATACCCTTTAAGTGCAAAGCATTTCATTGCCTGTGGTAGGCCTTTCGGCATCTATCTATCTATCTATCTATCTATCTATCTATCTATCTATCTATCTATCTATCTATCTATCTATCTATCTATCTATCTATCTATCTATCTATCTATCTATCTATCTATCTATCTATCTATCTATCTATCTATCTATCTATCTATCTATCTATCTATCTATCTATCTATCTATCTATCTATCTATTTAATCTGTCTGCGTATTTAATGTGTGTGTCTATCTAATCTGTCTGTCTGTCTGTCTGTCTGTCTGTCTACTACTCGGTGCCCTGGTTATCACCCCTTTCACTTGAGGTAAACCAAAATTAAAGTTATATGAAAGGGTAAGATGGTTTGACAAATACGACTCGCTGGTCATGACATGATAATGTGACAATCCCATCACGTACGCAGTGTGTTGTAGCTAACACGTTACGAGTGCCCCATCGTGGTGGTGTAGCGGCTAAGGTACTCGGCTGCTGGCCTGCAGGTCACGGAATCGAATTCCTGCTGGAAGAGCTGCACTTCCAATGGAGGTGAAAATGCTATAGGCTGGGGTGCTCAGGTTTGGGTGCACGCTAAAAAAACCCCAGGTGCTTGAAATTCCTGTAGCCCTCCACTACAGCGTCTCTCATAATCATATGGTGGTCTTGGAAAGTTAAATCCAACATATCAATCAACTCGTTACGTACTTGCATTAACATTTCTTAGTAACATGTGTTGTCACGTTACCCATTACTGTTTCATGTTATAGGGGCCGTTTTTCTCTCGGCTCGCCCCGACTAATTATTTTGACGCAGCGTCGGACTTCTGTCGGCCTGCCAGGCGAGGACAAAGAAGGCGCGGGTGGAATGGCTTTTCTGATGCGGAGCATGTCGTTCATGGTTTAAGAATAATGAGGCTTTGACACTGAGTGCGCATGAATAACCCGATAATGTTTAATCTCACGGGTGTGCCGTGCTGCTAGCCGTGAAATGGCGTCGCGGCCAACTAGCTTAGAGAAACAGTGCTGGATCATTGAAAATCTGCCAACTAAACGTTTTCGTTCCAAGCGGTGTGACTAACACTCAAAGCACGAAGGAATTTTTATATTTTAGAATAAAAGATAAACTTTACCAGGTCTAAGGATTCGTTAACACGAAAATGCCTTGTAGAGGGCGTAAACGTCGTCAGCACGGATCTATCTGGCAGTTTCACTCGCGCGCATTAGTATTTACGTCTGTTCACGGCACTTCTTCATTCAAAGAAAATTATTAGAAGAAGATTAGACAGCGCGACATTTCTCCATCCAAACATATTTCTCAGTTTTAGGCATTGTAAGTAGGTTTCATAGTGTACCAAACGACATAAACATTTCAGAGTTATCTTCAACTTTCTCTACTTCAGTGGGACATGTTTTCATCATTAAAGTTTCGTTTGATGCCCCGCCATGGTTGCCAAGTGGCTAAGGTATTCGGCTGCTGACCCGCACGTCGCGTGATCGAATCCCGCCTTCGGCGGCTGCATTTTCAATGAAGGCGGGAATGCTGTATGCCCATGTGCTCATATTTTGGTGCAGGTTGAAGAACCCCCCGGTGGGCAAAATTTCTGCAGCCCTCCACTACTGCGTCTCTCATAATCATTTAGTGGTTTTGGGACGTTAAACCCAACGCAACGATCAAAGTTCTCTTTGATGAGCGAAGGTAGAAAGAGAGAAAAATTTGTGTACAAAAATTTTAGGGCTAAGTTGTAGCCGAAAGGAATGTAAGCAGCATAGTGCTGCAAAAGTACGCCTTAACGTCTATTAACCTATCTGTGTTTTTTCTGATGTTCAACAGCTCACGAAGAACAAGTGATCAATATCTTTTTTACTTATCTTTGTATGTACGACAATTTTTACTTTTTATTTAAACTCTGCATGGTTTCAAGTGCCTTACAACAACAAAAAAAGGTGCTAATTTTGCGATTTTCAGGCATTTGAATCGGTTGATTCGGGCAAACTGCAGAGGTGTTAACATGCCAATGCCAATGATTTCAACTGTGACCGTTCGTTTGCCTATCTCCCATCTAATACCTCCTCTAGTGACGTCAACAACAGTGCCTGAACAAGGAACGTCACTGAGGCAAGTGATTCGACGATGCTTCTCGTGAGCCCCTTGCCTGTCCTATTGATACGGCCCACGAGATCGCGATTGATAAAGTAAGGAGACTATCATAAACACCGACAATGAGGCACATTAGAGTGTTCGCACCCTTTTCATATTATCATTCGTTGCATTCCTTTGTCTGCGTTGTCTTGAATGAACTTTATGTTTTTGACTCTATGCTGTGTCGTTCTTTGTTTTTTATCTTACCTCAATCGCCTTTCGTGAGCGCTGAAGACGCGTAATTACAGGGACAACGTCACGCTTTTTCGCACATGCTTTTTGCAGGTCTTCAGGGATGAGCAGACGCGAATGTTTTCTCGAAGAATGTCTGCCCTTTTTCTTAGGTGCACGACAATGTGGGTGCACCCAAAGCGAGAAATGGCACTGCATCTCGGGTCAAGGTGGTAATGGAAAGCTTAATTATACGTTTCTAGGCCTTCCTTTTTTTTTGCCCTTATAGCTCACCTCTGCAGTCACTAAAGAAGAGTGGGTTTATTAGCCTGGCTCGACTGTTGTCACCGGGTGACCTGAAAACAGTCTTTCACTACAGGCAAAGGGGCATTCAGTTGCCTCAAGTCGGACACGATTTGCCGCAATTATGTGTTTGGGCTCGCTTCGTCTTGCTTTGAGAGAGAGATCATAGGGGTTCGCACTTTCTTCGTTCGACCGACGTTTAAAACACTCGGCTGCTTTCTGATCTCCACTAAGGTCCTAATTAAAGTTGTTCCAACACCACAATTAGCAATTGCAAGCAACAAGAGAAATGAAATTTACGAGCTTGTTCGGTGAAAACGTGCATGACATACTGAAGGTTTCGTTCGAGGAATATCATTGCAGGGTGTGCTGTTTCTATGTGCGCATCTTAGTGTGCAAGCTTCAAAAAATAAATTACTCTGCCTTCGCCAATTCTTTTTTTTTTCTGTTCACAGCTTACCTTCACAGGGCCTTCCGGTGAGTAGTTGCAGTGCTTAGGGGGCTCGGCTGCTAAACCGAAATGCTCTGGTATAATACGGGCCCTAGCAGTCACGTTTTGGTGGAGACAAAATGATAGAGGCCCGTGCACCCAGAATTAGGTGCACATTAAGGAACCCCGGGCGTCTGAAATTGACCCACAGTCGTCCATCACGGCGTCCTTCATAATCATATCATGTTTTTGGCATGGAAAGCACCATAAATGATTATTACAATATATTTTGCGGTGCTCCCCATCTCTCAGCCTTTCGAGTCAATATCTGCGGTCTCAAATGCGTTCCGCCCCGCCGCAGTGGTCTAGTGGCTAAGGTACCCGGCTGCTGACCCGAAGGTCGCGGGTTCAAATCCCGGCTACGGCAGCTGCATTTCCTATGGAGGCGTGAATGTTGTAGGCCCGTGTGCTCAGATTTGGGTGCACGTTAAAGAACCCCAGGTGGTCGAAATTTCCGGAGCCCTCCACTACGGCATCTCTCATAATCATATGGTGGTTTTGGGACGTTAAACCTCACATATCAATCAATGTTTAAATCACATCTTTCTAGTCATTTTTAGGGGCGAAGCTCCTTATAGCGGCACCTGTTCGTCCCTCGTAGTCGTAGTCGTATTGCGTAACAAGTCTTACGTTTCGACCTGCAAGGTGGTGCCGGTTGGAGATTCCTCCTGTGCGTTGTTGAACAATAAAAAAACTCACAGCGTGCGCATTAGCTAAAAGCCGAATTAACCTGTCTCTCATTCCCCATTAGCAGCCATTGGCATGTACATTGAGCACTATCTGACAAGAAAGGGTTGCTACGTTATACTCGCTGGGCGTAACCTCCTCGGTTTTAGAAAGGTTTAGCGAGCATTGAGCCGCAGTGCCATGAAACAGTGAACTAGTATACACCTTCAACTCGAGGTGGTTAAAAGTGGGAGGTAGACACGAAGCGCAAGCCGTAAGAAAGTGTGCGTGTGCCACCTCTCGTTTAGTCCTTGGAATGTCCGCTGGATGGCGGCGCTTCTATATTGGGAATATATGATGAAAAGATGCGAGATTGTGGTACTTGGAGTGTTGAATAGATGGATGAACGGACACACAGACAGATGCATGGACGGACTCACGGATGGCTGCACCGACGGATGAACGCATGGACGGACGCAGGGGCGGATTCATGGACGAATGCAGGGACGGACGCACGGATGGGCGTGTGGACGCACGAACAGACGCACGCACGTACGGGCGAATGGACGCATGGACGGTCACACAGACGGACGCATGGACGGACGGAAGCAAGAACGAATAAATGGACGGATGCTGCGTCCCACTCTCCATCATTCACTCCGTGGATATGCTGCCATTTTTTTTTCACTTAAATAAAGTGGTTGATCTGTCTCTCTCTCTTCCACGTACAGCGGGAATCGATGATGTGCGAAGCACGAATGAAAAATGTTAATAAGTCGCTTTAAAATCAGCACAACGTTACGAGGTAAAAGTAAATGATGCCGCACATGACTTCCGTGTCATGGTTATAATGTTTCGATGTGTCGTTTACCTTCGTCCTCTGTTCACGTCACGTGATACCAAATTTAGCATATGTGGAGCTAGTGAAACGGGCGTGAGCACGCTAGGAGCGTGGTATGTCGTCAAGTTCTTACATGACAGGCCTGTCAGGATTATCATGTTTGCCCCAGTCATATATTTCGTCATCCAACGACGTCACGTAACACCAAATTTGGTATATGTGGAGCTAGCAAAACAGCCACATGCACATCATGAAGGACCCAATATGCTCTAATGTAGCGTTGACGTGCGTGCACGTTGGGCACAGTGACGCAACGTTAGCAAACCACGAGCACTCTATAGTGTGACGTCAGGCGCCACCAGCGTCCGTCGACGCGGCCCGACGGCAACCGGCGCGAAATGCGACATGTTGCATTTCGCGCCGATGCGTACCCAGACAACACTGCGTCTTCCTCTTTTCGTGAGAGAGGGATGCTAAACGCGCTGAAACGTGCATGCGCCAAAGCAACGCAGCGCGGCGCGCGCCTGCGAGTATATGGCAGAACCGGTGCCTGTCGGGGCAACGCTGGCGTGACGCTACGAAATGAACACCGGTGAGCACGCGCACCACGTCCCGCCGAAATGTATTGGCGCCGTGACTGTGGCATGTAGTCATGTTCTCGCATGAGACGCATATAATGATTACCATGTTTGCACCAGTCACATACCTTCATGATCAATTGGCTTCACGTAGTAGCAAATTTGGCATATGTGAAGCTAGGGAATGGCCGCGAGCGCACCATCAGTGCGGCATGTAGTCATGTTTTACATTACACGCATGCCGTGATTATCATGTTTGGATGTGTTATTTACCTATGTCGTCCATGCGCGTCACGCAATACTGAGTTTGGTACGTGCGAAGCTAGCGAAACTACCGTGAGCGCATCATGCATGAGCGTAGCATGTAGTGATGTTCTTACATGACACGCATCTCATGATTATCATGTTTGCACCAGTAGCATACCTTCATCATTCATTTACGTCCCGTAATATGGTTTAAGTGAAGCTAGCGAAACGGCCCCCAGCGCATCATGAGCGTGGCATGTAATCATGTTGTTACATGACACGCATCTCAGGATTATCATGTTTGCACCAGTCACATACCTTCGTCATTCATATCTCGTAATACCAAGATTGGTAAATGTGACGCTAGCGAAACGGCTGCTAGCACATCATGACCGTGGCATGTGGTCATGTTGTTACATGACACGCATGTCATGGTTTTCATGTTGGGGTCTGTCGCTTGTGTTCGGCATGTAATCATGCTATACCATACCTGTTTTGCAAAATGTCATGTGAACGAAACCACCGCAAGAGCTGCAGAACCATGAAATCTAAATCATGGCATTATTGTCATGATTTTCACGGTATGACTAGTCAAATACGTTCTTCATACAGTCATGATATGTCATACCATGTTCAGTATCGATACCATTATCAAAACGGTCAGGAGAGCTAAAAGTCATAGATAGATAGATAGATAGATAGATAGATAGATAGATAGATAGATAGATAGATAGATAGATAGATAGATAGATAGATAGATAGATAGATAGATAGATAGATAGATAGATAGATAGATAGATAGATAGGCTCAATGTCGCCAATCTCGCAAGGACTCGAGGATGATCGAGGACGAGGATTTGTCGCTTGTTGTTCGTGTTGTCTGGCACGACGAGCGCGCTAGATGCCCAGTAGAGATGAAGGGCACGGGGAAAGAACTTACGTCATGCGCTCGTCATGATTCATGACCTGAGTTCTTTTTTTAAACCTTTTTCCTTCGATTGTACGGCTTACTTAAAGCTTGATCCCATGTGCGCGCGGTAGAGTGGCGGCCTCCCGTTGTGGCTACGAGAATTATGCAACCAGCGGTGGTCAAATGCACCAACAGCTGCGAATGAGGGTATATGACGCAGTTGTTGGGGTATATGGCATCATTTATAGAACGAAGAGTCATTGATATGTAGCCGAATTTGGGAATTACTTCTAAGTTCAAGGCTGCGTTTGTGCTATAATAACTGGCTTGCGTGTTTTCACGAGTCTCGACTATCGAGCGATAGCTTTTAAAGGTGAGGTTCCTAAAGGTCGGGACTTGTCCGTTGGCTTTGGCATTGGCGTTGTTTGCCGTATCCGAGCACATGCAATGTACCCACTATACGCCGCGATGATGAAGATGACGCTGATGATTGGAACAACGTATGTGCCTTCTCGATATGTTCTACGATGCATTTCGTATGACTGCAAACAACGAGCAACCACCATGCACAGATCTCGTCTTTGCGAACCGAAGCCTCGCTTCGATACCACAAAGCAGTAGTAATGATGACAAAACAAACTTCTCAATTTAACAAATCATACAATTTATGACTATAAGCATTGTATATACGTGTGCATTGCTTTGTAACTGCTTAACACGCGTGACTGGTCAATCTCATGGGTGATTTAGGGAAGCAGCAAACGATTCCTGTGCTTCGCTTACTCATCGTCATTCACATCGTGGATACGACACGCGATCACTATGCGTTTAGACTAAGGAGGTACATAAAAAATTAAACATCATTGTTTTAAACATAACCACTGAAGATTAATCTACATTTTTCAAGCGGAGTTTCGATATAAGTAAATATGGAGATCAGTATGGATATGTTTGTCCAATTCTGACTCCAAATGAAATCTCCTTTAGAAACTATCCATATATGTGTTTTTTAATGACAGCATTTGGCTACATATTGGTCATGCTCTACCACCTCCCCTTTCCCCGATTTAGGCTTCTTTACAACCCAGGCCTTTGCACGTCGAAAATTTATGACTGTGGCCAGCTATCTGAGGCGAGATTGAGGCTCCTGATATAGGGTGCGAAACACGAAGGGAACATACCACATAAGGAGGACGCAAACTATCACTCTTAATTAGGCAGCCAGCATGGCAAGGTAATCTTGTAATCTGGGTGATATCCAGGCGAAAGTCATGGTGACCGTCGTTGATCCGCGAGTGGTGCTAGAACTGCGATCTCTATAATTTGCACACCCGCACATACACACTAATCCTAAAGGACTTGTTACGTCCGCATGCAGGTAGAAACAGAATGAGAAAAAGTAGGTCCGCTGATTGCTTCTTGTCACGGACTCTACGTCCAAGTGCCATTTCGGAAGCTAATACGTACTTGCCCTTGTTTGCGAAAGGTCTGATGGGAAACCCACGCTTATTTCTTTTTTTTGTTATTCTGCTGTGTGCTTAGCACTTGTGGTTACATGGTGGGTCACTAATTAGTGTAGTAAAGGCTGACGAATCCTGACAGAGCGAAAGAAATATTGGGGGTAATGGGCACCCGTGAGTTGATTACCTGAAAGTTAGGTCTGCCATCGTCGATGCAATGCAAAAGAAGCAGTGCTAACAAGAGAGGATTAAGGGCCCATAATAAATTACATGCATTTTAGGCCATTTTTGAAGTACTGTTATCTCAATGAATAAAAGAGTTATCCACCTAATGCATATATCATGTTCTTCTGAGTTTTCTGTTTTTTTTTTACTAAAGCATATTTATAAATCTGAGTGGTATTGGAGAGTTCGATCCCCAAGCTATGTTTCCTAGGTTGCTCTTGTGTTCGGAGGTACAGCAGAGTACCCCGTGGTGGTCTGGTGGTTAAAGTACTCGGCTGCTGACCCGCAGTTCGGGGGATCTAATCCCGGTGGTGGTGGCTGCATTTTCGATGGAGGCGAAAATGCTGTGGACCCATTTGGTCAGATTCGGGTGCACGTTAAAGAACCCCAGGTGGTCAACATTACCGGAGTCCTTCACTACCACGTCTTTCATGATAATATGGTGGTTTTCGGACGTTAAACCCCATATTACAGTGAATGGAATGAAAAAACTTTATTTAATGAAAAAAGTATATTTCATATCAGCGAATAAAATAATAAATTAATGCACAAAGTGCCACCCGAGGCCAAATGAAAAAAAAAACTTGGCACCATATTTGCATGTTTCACTGAATATGTCGTCGAAAGACGACTCTTGAATCTGGAGAGAATGAACAAAACGTTTATTTTGATGTTTTTCGCGAGAAAATCTGTGAATCGGTGGCTGGAGGCTCTGCGTTAGAGTGCCTCGATGCGTGCAGTGGAGAACGAACGCATCGAGGCATGCGAGACATGAACGTTATCTGGCAGTTGTCTTGGAGAATGAACGATGACCCCAGATCTAGCAAGCACGTGGCGTGTGCGCCCGTCTTTGAGGCGATAAGGTGTAGAACGCAAAGCAATGGGTGGGTGTCACCACCGTGCCGTCTTAGTAAAGCGTTGGAAACGCTTGTCTTTTCATTGTCAGCGCAGCGTTCTAAACGCTATGGTCGCTAGAATTACTGATGTATGCTATTTCTAGTATATTGACGTGCTGTTATTGTGACTCAGATACGCGAAATAATTGATTCCAGTTGATAAATATACAAATATGAACGCTGAAACTTGGGCAATATTGGTGGGCGCTGTGGAGGGGCTTGAATATAATTGTTTCTGGTAACATTTCGGTGAACAAACAGACAGACAGACCAAAATTTTTGCTTAGAAGTACCCCCAGAAAGACTATCGTCTTTAAAACTATTCAAGATGCGGGCCCTACAGCACCATGGCTCGCGCTGCGTCTGCTTTGTCTCGCTGGCGACCCAAGATGCTTTGGAAGTCCACGCTAGTTTTCAATTTTTGGGCCTTGGGTGAACATAAACGCGAAAGCCCAATATTGGCTTTTGTTGCGCGCATGCACCCTGGCGGGTTGCATACTTCTTGGGTCCCCTACCTCCTTGGGGCCCCAATTCACAAAGTCTTGAAGAACGCGGAATAAATCTTTAGTTAATAGTCATTAGAGTAATCATAACAATACCTCACGTGGCTTGAGACAAGGTGTTGTCTGCGAACCCCCATTTCGCGGCTATTTCTTGCATGCTAACCTTTAGGCAGCCCAAGCCTTCCCTGCTAAGGCGCGAAAGCCGCAGCGGTTGAAAATGATCATGCGTTGATGCGATATAAACATTAGCGATAGTTATTCCGCATGTGTTAAATGAGAAGCACAAGTCTTATAGCCAGACCACCCAGTTATACAATTTTTATGGCGTTTATATGTCCCTGAGCTATACCAGGAACTGGTTCTTCAGTGATCATAAGCTGCACGTTGAGAAGACGAGGAAGAAGAAGTGCGTTCGGGCATAATTCTACCTTGAACAACTATCGTTTTTTCTTAAACTGTCAGAATTCCTAACTTTCTCTGAACAAGCGGAACGGAAGACGTCACCCCCCGGGATGGGGGACCATCCATCCAACGAGACAGCGGGCCCTAGCCGTTTGCATAAGGATGGACCGAATGTGGGTGACCGCGTTGGCGCATCAACTCCTTGTGATGATTCTACCGAGAGCTCATCAGTGGAAGAGATGGAATCGGAAGCCGACTTCAGGACATTCCATACTCGCCGGTTGAAAAGGAAGCTTCGCAGGACGTCATCAACGGCGGAGCCACAACCGGCGCTAGACAAAGGCAAGCGATGTTTCACCATCTCGTATGTACCCATGTCTACCTCAGACAACCTGAACTCACTAAACAGGCAGTCATTGACCAATTATTTCGAGCGAGTTGCACCTGCTCAAGTGAATGAAATTCACATAAATAGCAGAAAAAACATATTGTCAGTTGAGGTGACAAACAAAACCATTCTTGACAAACTGAAGGCCATCACGCAGCTCGGAAGTATTTCAGTTCGCGCGTTTCTCGCTCACGGGAAAGGAACAACGACTGGCGTAATAAATGACGTCGACGCTGACATTACAGACGCTGACCTGCAGAATCTTGTGACGTCGACAGTCAAAATCGTGACCATACGCCGCTTCGGGCAGTCTCGCTGCATCAAACTAGTATTTGATTCTGAGACTCTACCCCCTAGCGTGAAGGTTGGATACGTGAGACATCCCGTGCGCCTTTACGTGTCGCGACCTTTGCAGTGTCACAAGTGCTGCAAGTTGGGACACGTCAGCGCGGTGTGCAAAAGTGAGACAACTTGCCAGCGGTGCGGCGGGTCTCATAAGGTGGAAAACTGCGATACTGCTGTTCCATTGAAATGCCCAAACTGCTCTGGTGCACATGAAGCAACGTCGAAGGAGTGTCCGAAGATCAAAGAAGAAATTCGTGTCCTGCGGAAGATGGTCAGAGACAACTCGACACACAGAGAGGCAGTCCCGTCCATCCGACGACACAGACGTCGTCCAAAACGTAGGCACCAGCGAAAGCATAGTGGACATAGGAGTGATTCATCACCATCAGCAACAGATGAACATACACGTGCGCATTATCAGGCCGCTACACCCATGTTGCACGCACCACATCCCAGGGATGCAGAAAGTCGACCAACGCCCGCGTTGCACGCCGATGCTTCAGATACTGAGTGGCCTTCCCTACCGACCGGAGCAATAAAAAAGACCAAATCATGGGCTGCAACTTCAAAGAGGGCAGAAAATGATAGGCAAGACACTGAGAAGAGCCAAACTATGCTGAAGCATCTACTAAAATCTATTCGTGCGATTTTGAACGAGCTACACACACCAGGAGCGAAAACAGCAGTGCAGATCCTCAACGTACTGGAACCGCTACTGCTGACCCTTTCATAAACATTATGGCGAATTTCTACGATGAACGTGTGCGCACCTCTGCTATAATGCAGTGGAACGCACGAGGTTTGCGAAGCCGATTGTCTGACTTTCGACAACGGATATTTAAATACAAATTTCCGTTGGTTGTAATATGTGAGCCGAATATAATATCGTTGTTTCATATTTCCGGATACGTCACTTTGTGGTCACGTGATGATCGAAATGCGAGAAAAGTAATTATATGCGTACGTCAAGATTTAACGCACGTGAAACATGCCGTAGCTTCTCATGCTTCTAACGACTATATTTGCCTATCTATAAAGCACAAGCGACATTCAATATCAGTCATTGGTGGATACATTCCTCCTAGAAGCCACGTGGACTGTCCCCATTTCTTGTCTGTTCTCCAAGCTTGCCCTGGGCCACATGTATTAGTTGGGGATTTTAATGCACATCATCTCATGTGAGGTTCTGTCTCAATGAACACCCGCGGTAAGGACATTGCCGATTTTGTGCTCAATCAGGGCCTTATGTTCATTAACGATGGCTCACCTACTTACCTCCGTGGCGCATCGTACAGCAGCTGTCTAGACGTATGTTTTGTGAGCAGAAGTCTCTTGCCTACCACCTGTTGGTTTGTAGACGTTGAAACACATAGAAGTGACCATCTCCCTACATATATACAGCTAAAATGATTCTGTCGTTCGTCTCCCCGGCCTGTGAAAAGCGTAGACTGGCCAGGATTCCAAGCTTCTGTAAATGCTCAGTGCGGGAACATTCGATCTGTATCTGAAATAGAAAGCCTAATTGCATCAGCCTTAACAACGCATACGAAACTTGTGAATGTGTCGCTACCAAGATCACAACTTGACGCACAATATGAATACCTTCGTGCATTTCGTCGCCGGGCAGAGAGAAAATACAGGAGGACGAAATCACCATCTGACCTATCTACAGCACGCCAAGCACAACGACATGTATTGCGACACCTCGATGAGCTCGATAGGAAACGGTGGAGGTTATTTTGTAGCTCTCTTGATCTCAGAAAACCCCTGTCTCGAATATGGCAAACTGTCCGAAGCCTTCAGACGCCCAGTCAACAGTTGTTCCCTTTCCGATCTTTGGCTCTAAAGCAAGGTCGACCTGAAGTAGAGGTTGCAGAAGATTACTGCCACTTACTCGTAGGTATGTCCTCCTCATCGATATCACCTTCGCATTTAGCCTCACCGCCATCCACCGACGATCGCCTCGACTTACCATTCACAATACACGAACTCGACGCTGCGATTTCTACGTCCCGACGGTCGTCTGCACCAGGGCCTGACGGAAATACTTATTCGGCTCTATATCACCTCAGCCAGGAAGGAAGGCAGGCTCTCTTGTCGTTCTACAACTCTACGTGGGAAACAGTGACAGTCCCAGAGAGTTGGAAGTGCAGCCGCATAGTGGCCTTACTGAAACCAGGCAAGTGTTCACACGAGTTGTGTTCTTATAGACCCAATGCCCTAACCAGTTGCATCGGTAAGGTGATGGAACGCATGGTGCTGGCAAGATTGGAATGGCTGCTGGAGAATAATGTCGGCTTACCAGATTTTATAAATGGCTTCCGTAGTGGTTGATCATCTATAGATGGTGTTGTAGATCTAGTTTCTTCTGTTGAAGAGGAAAAACAACGTCGGAGATTGGTAGGGGCTATTTTCTTAGATATAAAGGGCGCGTACGATAGCGTCAACCATGAGGCCATTCTTGACGCACTTGAAGACATCGGCGTAGGTGGCCGACTACACGCATGGATAGGGAGCTATCTCAGAGGACGTACCTTTTTTATGTCGACATCCGATGATGACACGGCCAGGCACCTCGTAAGCCGTGGAGTTCCGCAAGGCGCCGTCCTGAGCCCCATGCTTTTTAACATAACACTCATTGGCCTTGAAGCTGAGCTTCCCGACGTTGTCAGAATGAGTGCGTATGCGGACGACATATGCATATGGGCATCTGGAGCAACGCGACCACAACTACGAGCAAGGCTACAACAAGGCACATCAATAACATCTAAGTACTTACGTCGTCAAGGCCTGGAGCTTTCAATAGCAAAATGTGCTGCATTGGCATTTACGAAAAAATCAATGTCGCGGTACCCAATCTTCGCTCACGGAGTAGTGATTCCCGTGGTTAAGCACCACCGCTATTTATGGGTCGTCATTGATCGCAACCTGTCCTGGTCAAAGCATGTGACTGTGTTGCGAAACAAACTAATCAGTTTTGTGTATGTCCTTCGTGTTATAGCAGGACTGAGATGGGGCCCTTCGGAGAAAAGTCTTCTGCAGTTATACAAGGCATTGTTTGTGGGCTATATAAGGTACAGCTCACCTGTGCTTTCCAGCATGCGGGCAACGTGCCTTCGTACTTTAGAGAGCCTTCAGGCACGAGCACTGAGAATATGTCTTGGCCTGCCACGGTGCACATCTACCTCTGGCACTATAGAGGAGTCACGCACCTACCCTATACAGGTTTACACGTCCTGTGAGCCTCTTCGAGTGCACCTTCGTCTGCTGACCCGACATGCACAGCACCCTTTGTCTTCGCTACAAGTGGACCGACCAGGCTGTACCTATTCGCGATGCCTCGATACGCATAGGCACATGATCCCGTCAGGCTTTGCACCTGCCATAATCCCTGCAGTGCCTCCATGGATATTGACTAAAGCACTGGTGTGCCTTCACATACGTGGAATTTCTTATAAGTTGCATATTTCTTATATTGCCCTCAAGCAATTCACCTTGGCACATTTAGATGACCGATACAGCGACTCTGTGCACATTTACACCGATGGATCCGTAACTTCATCCGCCTCAGCTGCAGCCTTCGTGATCCCTCAACTCGGTATTTCCCGACAGTACAAATTAGATCATAGGTCATCTTCGACAGCTGCAGAACTTGTTGCTATACAAGAAGCCATAAATTTTGTGAATGACCAAGCACCGCGTAAATGGACGATTCTGTCTGATTCAAAATCAGCGCTTCAAGCTATTCATTCTTGCTCAAGAAGAGGCCAATTTTACGAGTTAACGTTAGGAATCGTCCAAGCATTTGACCTAACACACAGGAGTGGTCACTTGATTACACTCCAATGGATTCCTGGACACTGCGGCCTGGTTGGCAACGAAACAGCCAATAGCGAAGCAAGAGCGGCAATATACAACGCTCCTATGTACGTCAAAGTACCCTACTCGCGAGGTGACGTCAACACATTGTTGAGATCACTCATGCGCGAATGCGCTGCCACTTACTGGTCGCTACCAGATCACCGGAACAAGCGCCTGCGGGAAACAGACTCCGGTATTACTTTTCGTCTTCCAGATAAAATCAGCCGAAGACACGCTAATATACAGCACCGAATTCGCCTGGGCGTCGCCTTCACTCGCCACTACACCCACCTAATCGGCCGTGCAGACAGCCCAAATTGTGAACGCTGCCAAGTGCGCGAAACGATAGCTCACATATTTTGTGACTGTGCATTATACGTGGCACAAATAAAAATGCTAACTGCAACGTTGGCAAGCATTGGACGAACACCATTAAGTGAAAGCCACATATTGTCAGCAATGAACGACCAAACAGTGTCAAAAACTGCTACAAAGGCTGTTCTAGACTTTATAAAAACCACTGGACTAGAAACTAGACTGTAGGGTACTATGCTAAGTGGCCACTGTACATACGCACCACCTCTTTTGTCCCCATCATCACCCTTTATCCCTCTTTCCTTCCCCTTTCCCTTATCCTCTGTGTAGAGTAGCAGGCTAGAGCTAACTAGCTCAGGCCGACCTCACTGCCTTCTAATAAATTCTCACTCACTCACTGCTCGTTTTTTGGACAAGACAAACATCCCCGAAAACTCCGGTGTGCTTATTTTTCTCGAAAAGTGGCAAAAGACCGTACAGGTGACGCTAGACAATAAAACAGCTCTTTCATTCTCTCCCCTCGCTAAATAAAAAGTCGGCGAAGCTCGCATTGATCTTTACGAGGCTTGACACGCCCATGTCGTATCTGTGGCAGTCTGAGGTTTAACTCGAACCCCTGTGGGCTTTTATCCAACATAGAAACAAACTAGCATCACCTAGCCAAAGCCAAGGTACGACCTAGTATCAATGTAGAAATAACCCTGATTGTCTAAGTAAGGCCTAGAAGCAAACTAGAAGCAACAAAAGTATTCTTCAGAGTCGTCCAGTTGGGCTGTATCAGGAGAAAAAGGAGGACTAGAGGTTGATGAGAAGAAAGGTAGCAGGAATTGCGTCTTTTCTTTTCCCCAACGTCTTCCTCCTCTTGACACAGCCAAACTGGAAGCTTTCAGAATTATAAATCGTAGGCTACGTGCTGCGCTATAACGTGTGCCTCGCATGTTTACCGAAACTTCGACAACAGTCAGCAGTGTTTTCGTACGATGTTTAGAAAAAAAGTCCGTTCATCTCCACTGACAGAACCATGACGAGGGGGCTAAGCCCTGCGTATCGTATGGGAGAGTAACCGTACGTTATCCTGCATCGTCTCAAATAGTGTAAATTGATTGTCACAAAAGTGACGTAAAGTCAGATAAAAACTACACCACAAGCTAAGCTCAAAAATTTATAGTGTCTAAGTTGAAGTCGCTAACTAGTACAAAGTGTTTGTGCTTGCATGGATGGGTTTTATACTGCTCTGTTGCAGTAATGATTGGTGTTAGTCTATTGTAAACCAGTTTTTTTATTCACATGCCGACATATGTTTCGACTGTGATATTCCACATACCTTGACGTCAGGCAGTGAGAGTCGACGGCAAAGCCAGACTCAAAGATGCATAATGTGTGCGTTGAAGTAACCGACTATAGTGTAGATGTTTTGTGCTCATCAGTGTTTTGTAATGTTCGGTCACAATTATTTTTAGAAACAGTTTATTTTATCGTAGGGTGCTACGAACATGGGGAAAGTACTATTTATATTACACTATTCTAAAAAAACTTTTTGTCATATGCTTTGATGGGTGCCTAAATATCAGTCTTTTTATGAAACTGTGGCTTTTTATTGTTCTGGTTAACAGCCATTCGTTTTGTTCTTGTTAATTTTTTGTCATACCATATGATGGCGTACACTGGATGGACAAGCGTCGGCCTATGCTGGGAGGCGCTGCCTCAGCCCTAAGGTGCTTGGCCCCTAAAAGTGTAGCAGGACGCCTTTATAGTAATGATTCAGCTATAGCTCAACATCGCCCTTGCTTGATTGGGTACTGATTTATCGTACAGCTGTAGTCAAATAATATGATGTTTTATCATTCAAGTGAGAGTTGAAGAATCATGCAATATACGGTTTATAGGAAGGAGTCAAATGTCGGCTTTGTTGGTGTGATGTTTTGTTGTCGGCTCTTTTATATCAGTACATTGTGCTTTACCAGCACCAAGTTTGGACAGTAGACGGTTTACAAGAACCGCCAAAATGGAAACAGCAAATCAGGTGGATGCACAGTTTGAGACGTCAACACTGCAAGGTCACAAATACTTTAGTACAATGGTCCACACATTCGCACAAAGTAAGAGTGTCAGTCATTTCGGGATGTCGACGGTGATGTATCGAGTTGTGATTCGTCCACGTCTTTTTCACAGCCATCACACAAATGAAGGATTCACGTATAATCACGTGAGTCGCGTCTTTTTCACAGCCGTCACACAATTGGAGGGTTCGCGTATGACTATACGTAGTTCTCGGCATGTAGAACTTTCCGCAGCGTGGTTTCGAACAGATCTGACTGGTGTTATGCGATGGAACTAACATTGATTCGGAGAAGATCTGACGCAGCCATTAACAGGTGGTTGCAAAGTGATGAGTATTTGAGGGTGGCCATGGCTGCTCCTGGCAGATACCTGAACATTTCTTTACAGATCTTGATTTTTATTGTGTTAGGCCACTTCGAAACTCGGGGGTTCTCCATGATGAACAACTTGTTCGGACTGAACGGCATGTCGGTCGACAAGCCATGAGCGGAGAAGGACTTGTGGGTCATCGCAAGGCTTCTGGGGCCTTTGTCATTACACGATTCCTGCCGAAGTAGGTGGCGGTAGCGCAAACGACGTAGCAGGCACGGCACCTGAAAGGCGAAAAGTTATGCATTGCAGATCAATAATGATGAACCTAAAGAGTCGACATAGTGTGCACGATCTTATTCTCACCCACTTTTCTCAGAGGAGGGGAGGTTATAATCGAGACGTACATAAAAAAAAAGCTGCTCAAGCTACTGAGAGTCAACAAAATCAGTTCCTGTCTGGACATTGACCACGTTTAGTCAATTTGGCTAAACATTAAATATCTCCCCTAAACATTGAATCTCTCCAGACCTCTCTCCTTTTTAGTCACAGTGTTAAATCATATGGCATTATCAGGCAACTGTGGTGGTTTAAAAAGGGCACATGCTTACTAAAAAAGGTCTAAATTGTACGCAAAAGCTTCATTCTGAGTCACAGTGGAACAAGTATATCAGTGAGAACTCATGGACTTGAAGCTGTACTTAAGTAGAACTATAGACCCCAGCTTACCGAAATCAAAGGTAGTTACAACATAATTGGGAGCATGCAAAATCATCCATATTTTAAGGACAGCTTAGTGAATCTGTCTATACAAGGTGCGCAATTACAGGTGTCTTAAACAACGCGATTAATATGAGCCACATGTGGCTTGCGAAATTTTTGCAATTGGTCCAATCTGCTTTCATAGATCAATTTTTTTTCTACTCATAGTAAGCACTTCGCGAGCTATACAGACATGACTGGTTTAGCATCCGCTTGGTGAGAAAGACGAACCCTTCATATTATATAAATATGAAGAGTTTGTCTTTGGTTGCCGTGACTGCGTGGCGGCATCTTTCACCAAGGGGATGCTAAACAAGTCATGTCTGTAAAGCTCGCGAAGTGCTTACTATGAAAAGAAAAGAAAAATGATCAATGAAAGCAGGGGTGGCGCCACTTGCGAAACGTTCGCAGGCCGCATGTGGCTCATGGGTGACGTTGTTTAAGACACCTCATTTATATGCACCTTGTATGAACTGACATTCACTAAGCTGCATCAAGGTGTGTATACATATATACCTCGATAAGCACATCTGACGCGAGACATTGGGCAATATCACCGTCGTTACGTGCTGCTTATTGACCAGCTTCAGTGAGTTTTTATGAACAGCAAAGCTGAGAGCCTGCAGTTCTAGCTGAAGTTACTGCACTATCTACCAGCCAGGCAAACAGTAAGCAATCGTGGATACCTTAACAAAATAAGCCTTACCGCTGTACCCGAAGGAATACAATAATTAGCGAGGATGCATTGACATGGTCATTGCTGTGATTAGACAATGTTTCTTGTCGCTAGGATTATTGATTGTGCGGATGATGCTAACCCTTTGCTGTAGAATAGAAGTGAAATCGGAGCAGCTCCACCCTACTGGTGCGTGTAGCAGGGATGTTAATTGCACTAGTGGTGCAAGGCAGGAAGCTATAGCAGAGCAAGTGCTTGGGCTCTCGTGAATGCACCTGCCCTCGCTTAAAAGGAATGAGTTTAGAGGGAAAGTGTGACATCACTAGTATTACGTCGTGTTGAGTCAGGCGATTAGTGTTACGTTATTTTTCCGGGAGCATGTCACGTGATAAGTGGTGCGTGATATTACGTCACTAGTGACACGTGATTTTGGTGGAAACATGACACGTGCCTAGTGTTCACCTTCTCTTCCTTTCCTTTCTTTCAATTTTTTGTTTCCTCTATACTTCTATTTTTATCTGTCTTTTTTGCTCTGTACTTCTATATCTGTTCGAATGTGATTCAGAAAGTAAGATTCGTTTGCTAATATTTACTTATTTACGTGCCAGAATGAAAATTTCTTTTTGCAGGGTCATCTTTTTATTCATCAGCAAGGTGCAAGAATCTGCTAAACATAAGTCTGAGCATTTGGACTTTATATTTAACTATTTGTTTTTGGTAACGCTACAGGTTATTTGTATCAGGAGTATACGGATTTCAATGCATAAAATAGAAGGGTAATTGTCCCTTCATTATTGTGGGCCCTCTTCACCGTGGTGTCCGCTGCAGTGTTTCTTGGAATACTGCAATGACTAAGTACCCTTGAAATGCGATCCTGCGGTTCATTGATCTCGCTTTTCAGTGTTCTTTCAAGGTCTCATATAAAAAGGAAGCGTTCAGAAAAAGTTTTCTATCACTTTGCAGCGATGCTAGAGCAGCCTGTGAATAACTAAAAATGACCCATTTTCGCGGCTCTTCTACGCATGTCATAAAGCGTAACGCAGATAGAATTTCAAATGGTTCCGCAACAGTAGACGACGTCACTCGACATAATTTGAATGTCTGCTCTACTGCCAAGTATCTTATGACAAAAGCTGAAGATGAGCAATTTGCATTACAAAAACGCTTGTGAACATACTGTGGATATAGGATTTATTTTTGGAATATTGCCAACTGCTGCGCAGATGTGAAGAACATGTCCTCTTTTATCATCACTCTTTCCACCGAAAACAGTGTTTTTGGTCTTGGCAAAATCCAAGGAGAGAAATTATTATCTGCTATGTTCCTGAACAGTATCCTGTAGCTTACATTTATTCCTTTCAATATGTGCGAGGTTCAGTGGATGCGTCACGGGCTGAGATAAAATAGGAAAAACATGACGACAAGGTTCGGCCGTTCGTATTACTGAAAATGACAAACGACGAGCTTCAGCGATTACTAGAGAACTCGAGGTTGCCTTAGGAACTCAAATGCACACCCTTAGCCTTCCTGCCAGTAACCTCGACGCTCCTCAGCCGTTTGCGATGACTCCTGGAAAATTGTTCTTTCACTTTTTAATTTCTCTGTTTATCCTTCTCTTTCTTTCAGGGCCATTATTGTAGTCTCTCTCTTTTTGTACACGTTCTCTCGGTGATCCAACGTAGCGTGCAAAAGGATTACCAGGTTGACTTGTTTGTGGAGAGAAATAAAACGATGAACACAGCACATGTCAGCAATTACGGCCAGCTACAACGGCTTCACGGTCAAGGAACAAACATCTCGAGTTTGAAACTTTGGTGCAAAAAGTCCTTTACGAGTATGAAAGTTTGAATACGACGCTTACGTGGTTGTGTAGGAAGGTAGTGACTGGGGCCGAACACGTGGAGCTGGTTCGACTGCACCGGGGGCCGGCGGGCCACGGGTCGGAGCGTGAGCTGCGGGGGCTGCTCGCGTCGTCAGCAAGCTAGGACCTGGGTTCTCGTTGAGCGTCTTCGGTCGCCAGCCCTCGCCAGCGACGACTCTAGCTTGACGAGCTCGATGGACCGCGTGATTTGTCCCTGAACCTGTACGGAAAGTGAAAGCGCGTGAGTAGATTGCATAACCTACGTCTTGCAGCATTCATTTAGGACTGTGTGGGCAGTTGTCTCTTTTGAAATGGCCATATGGTGTAAAGACGGAAGTTGCACAGCTTGAACCTCATGTGAGTTGTTTAGAACTTGGGGCCTTTCACTGAGCAGCAAAGTACGCAATGAAATCTGCTGATCTGTGCAAAAATGATGTCTAGTTGTATATAGAGTAAACTGATTGATGGTCGTGTTGTATGTATTTATATGTAGCTGTTTTTTGTACACCTGTAATGGCTCTCCCACCCACGCTCTCCCATTAAGCGAAATCCTGGCTATGGAGCTAAAGAAATACACAGGAAATGGGCTTCTTTTTCTTTGTTATTTGAATAAAAACTTAATAAGAGAACTAATGAGACCAAACAATCCAACACCAATGCACGAGAAGTCTGGCTAAGGCACCACGAAGTGTAATTGTTATGGCGCTCGATTGCTGACCCGAAGGTTATGGAATCACAAACCAGTCGCGGCAGCCTCATTTTCGGAGGAGCCAAAGATGCTCGAGGCCCATGTAGTTAAGTTTAGATGCACGTTAGGAACCCCAAATGGTAGGATTGCCGAAACCCTCCGCTGGGCGTCTCACAATCATATGGTGGTTTTGGGAGGTAAAATCCCATCAGTTATTGTTAAGCCCACTTGTAAACACAAAACGCGCAATGCGCGCTTTTAAGCTTAATTACGTATATTCGAGCACTACACAGGCTTGGGCCTACTCGAGCACCTGGACCCCGCCCGTCACAAAGCCGATTTGGGTCGAATAAAGTAGTCGTCACGATGAGGCCTGGCCAGGCTAGGGTCTGAAGCTCCGGGCTCAGGGTATGATTCCGTGTTCGAAGTGGTGGGCTCTGGTTGGGCCAATCTTGGACTTTCGTTCCTTTTAAGGCTCCTCGCCAGGTTACAACGAATTTTACGAGATGTTGTCGCGCACCCAATAAAGGGTGTTATGCTACAAGACTTTTTCTCATTAGCCCCTCAGAAGCTGAGAAAATCAATGCTTTGATGCAATCGAAAGCATGATGCGAAGAGGTGAGCTTCAGACCCTTGCCGCTGGCCCCGTGTAGCTTGTACAAGCTCAATTCCTTCCTTGTTCATTTCGCACTCGATTAGGAGAGTTACATGGCGCTTACAAATGAACATGCCACGTGCGCACACAAGGTCACGAGGACTTGCCGTGCTCGAAAACCCCGCTTCTGACACGCGAGCGTTGTTGTGACGGTGTTTTCTGTGCTTTATTTCTGCAAAGTATGCCGAATGCACCCTCGCCGATCACATGGCTTTCAACCTTACTTAGCGTGAAAGCTGCGACATTTGTACTGAAGCGAGCCTAGCGGTGTGCCGCATGAACACTCATTCAAACGCGGTACAATAAGTGAGCCGTATGAGCTCTGGAAAATGGTAGAAAATTTGCTTCGTTGCAAGTGGTGGCCTCTGGCCGATGCGCAAAGCTCGAAATCAGGAACTCATTTAAGACTGAGGCAAGTCACTTTCGCTTCTAGCTGCGATTCACAGTGAAAATTTCAAAAGAAAACGCATAAACATTTTGTTTCTGCGTTTTATATTTACTGTCAAGTCTGATTCGTCTATTCAAGCTACAGATTGCACAAACTATATACGCATGTCGTGTCAAGTAGTTATTGCAGTGTCACGTGCTACTGTTGGCAATGTCAGAGCACAGGCGTCAACGTAGAGGAGTAACGTCACAATATTACCAATCATACAGTTTCCTAAATGAACTAGAGGGGGGGGGGGGGGGGGGCGTGACACTGCGATCGTGCCGCTTTTACGGGCATGAATGATGGGTAGTGCATGGATTTGCCCAGTCTTCGTGCTTGCGAACTGTGAACACACTTGTGGCTTCGTTTATTGCAGTGTTTTGGTTTTTCGTTCCAGTAAAAGAACAAACCATTTTGCACTTCATGACCAAATTTGAATTGGTGAGTCCGAAAGATTAAGGCAGTGAAGCTCAAGTGAAGAAGTTTTCCTGATTTTTGTTTCGTGACAAAGCAGCTCTAGGCCATGCCAAGCCTAACGGAGCCAGAAATACGAAGATCAGGCAAATCCATGAAATCCCCCTCATTACCATGCTCGCAGAAGTGCCTTGCGTTGCAGCTCCCATAGCCGCTTGCGCCAGAGTTCCCTCTGGTGTATTTACAGGAAACTCAATGATACGAACTACGTACGGTCGTTTCATTATGTACGCTATCTACTCATTCTGTAGGCGCTCCCTCGCAAAAAGGAAGGGCAAGCAGAGTTCAGCTTGAACATCGACACATTTTCGCGGCGTGTAGCGTTGCAAATTCTAGCAGATGGAATCGTTAACGACCCCTGTGTGTTTTGGGCTCGTCAGCTCAAAATGGCTGAGCCTGGTAAGGGGCTTCGCAAGATTTACGGATGAACGTTGTGCTACATATATGTCGAACATACTTCATTTCGAAAAACGGAGTTCTGATGTAGGACAACCTATTTGAAGTTTCATGATGGTCGAGTATTAAACATCTCGTGCGTCTTGCGCATGCGGCTATTTAACCTATGTAAAACGAGCTAACTGAAACTAAATAGAGCAGGCGCTATATGGTTAGCATTTCGTTATTGTAAGCTTTATTTGCATTCATTTTTTCTTATCCGAATGTTGTTTTGTATTTGCAATAGGAAATGAAACATAATAACGTTGTATCTATCATTTATCATCGTTGGAGCAATGTCAGAGCATCAAATATAGAAATATTTTGAAAGCTCCAGCCGTGCAATGAATTTAAAGGCCTGCGTGGAGTCTCGCGGCATGGAATTCCCACAAAGACAGACTCCCTATACTTGGCACCACGATGGCTCCCAGAGGTATTGTGACGCGAGATGGATATGCACAGGCTGCCTTGCGTGCTTACGTTGTTAATGTGTGAGCTTTTGTCTTATTGGACAAGAGGTAGATGATTAGGTGCACTGAACATTGCACCTAATGCACTGATTAGGTGCACTGAGCATTAGGTGCACTGAACGAGGTGGGGCAAAGTATATTCGCTTGACAAAATACCTGAATTTAATAAAGAGAAAATTACAAATTATGCTGAAGCCACCAGCCAACGATAGAGTCAAGTGGCTGCCAAACTCTCCGTTGTTCCCTTTAACAATGAACTCCTTATAACTTTAGAATGTTCGCTTTATCTCAGCTTTCGTTCTTCTACTTCGGTTTGGCTGATATCTAAATAGTTACGAAAAAAATGCTATTTTACGAAAAGCACGGGGGTTCAGTAGTGCGTTATCGTCAATATACTGAAATATATAACAATGAGCTCGCTCCAGGTCAAGAACATCTACCTTGATAATCTGATTAACATTTAGAAAAAAAACGTAATGATGAAAGAGCAGCCTCACCTCTCCGTTGAAGTAACAAAATATGACAGCCACGAAGAATCCCTGAAAAAAAAAGAAAAAATATGTTCAGGAACAAGTGAAGTTCACGTAGATTGTACTCGCACTGGCGAAATTTCTACACTACTACTGCGTGCCAAGACCATCACAAGGGACAGGGAACATTCGAAAAATGTACATCGCTGAAAACAGGGAATTCTAATTGGGCTGGAAGTTTCGGTGCATAGCTCCAAAAACCAACCCATCTTTTATTTCGAATACAATCCAACAGTGCCTCTCTATTTCAGAAGAATAATCTCTTAAAATTTCGCAATACGTGATGTACTTTTAGATGCGGAGCATCAAATACTCGAGGCTTGTAGTGCGGCGCCGTCCGCAAGCTTCCTCCTCCTTCTTCCACCATCTGTGCATCCCTTCCTCCTCTACACACCGCGCGCGCTTCACTCCTCCATTATCTGTGCACCCTTCCTCCTCTACACACCGCGTGCGCTTCTCCTCTTCACGAACATTCGCTAGCTGTATAATGTAGCGCGCATGCGCCGTCACGCTTCGAGAACATCGGCAGCTGACGCGCGCGCATGCGCCTTCGCGCTTCGAGAACATCGGCAGCTGACGCACGCGCATGCGTCGTTGCGCTTCTCCCCCTTCTCGAACATTCGACAGCTGACAATGCTTGCGCCGTCGCGCTGTATATATACTCAAGGTCGGCGCTCGCTCGCTCAGTTGCCGCTCGTCGGTTGGTTTGTACGGCGCGTCGACGTCCAAGGTCGCGGTGAAATGAATTCCAACGAATCCACAAACATAATGATCGACGTCCCTTCGACCAGCGCCGCCCTTTCGCATACGTGTGTATGTGTTCACTCATTTAAGACCCCCTCCTACAACCACGTTAACCAATTTAGCCATCGACCCAAGTAAGTCGCAATTTAACACCCCATTTCACAACCACGTTAACCAATTTAGCCATCGACCCAAGTAAGTCGCACTTTAACACCCCGTTAACCAATTATATGCTCCGCATTCTCCTCAGTGTTCCCCCGAGGGAAGCTGCGGGCAATTTTTTTTAAATAATAGAGGACTATGTGCAATTTTGGATCAAGAATGCTATTAAAATGGTATACTGTTTAGGCTTTCCAAATGTTCAGTTTCTCGATATGATTTATGAAAAGTTGCGTAGAAGAAAAAAAAATGTGGCAAGGTTCCACTAAGTGGGAAAAGGCTGAAGCTATGCGGAGCTGGTGACTTCGTAGGTAGTCCCGGCTCCTGCGGACACGGACATGCGCTTCAGGTATGGAAGTAGGAATGAAAGTCACCTGGTCACGGCTCGTCTCCTCTCAGACATTCTTTGACATGTCAGTTGGTTATCGGTGAGTGCAGAATAAACATGGATTTTGTATTTAATAATTGGAAAAGTTTAACTGGTGTAGACTATCATTATCCTGGTAGGTGTAGGCTTGTCTGAGGGCTTTCCAAGGCTTGATTTGGAATAGATCGTTGACCGATCAATATCAACTGAATATCTATTAGTCGTAGTGCTACTCAATCTCAAATTAAGCTGTGGTAATCATTCCTCCAAAAATTCTTTATTTTGTATGTGTGTACATATACACGCACACAGGCGCGCGTGTGGAGGTCACGCATTCGCGTGCGTGTATGTATGTTCACGAGTATATATATTACGTCCATGCATTCGAAGCGTGCGTAGTGTGCGTGCATATATGTGCTTTTATTATCAACTACTCCCATCACGAACAAGTGAATGTTCGAAAGCACACGACCTTATTCATTAGAAATCTAATACCATAAATCGGCGAACAAAAAAAGGAGCACTGCTATTACAATCAAAACTACGATTTACTTCATCTCAAAATACACTGGCCTGAGCATAGCTTCGTTCTGTAATCGGGTCAACGGCACGAGTATTGAGCTTTCGATGGGACAACAAAACTCAATGGGATGCATGCGACTGGTCTTGGTTCTCACAGCGTAGTTATCTTGAAAACTGTACAGACCTTGTCTGTACCAGTGCAGCAGTGCAGCAGCACAGCGCAAATGTGTTAGACCCATTTTCGGAAAAGCCCGTTACACTCGAGCAGTTGCTTCCTTCAACATCCGGCTAGCTAGACAGGTTTTTACATTTGAAGTAAATCAGATGTGGTCCACCGAAGGGGTTCAATTTTTGCGTGCACAGCGCAACTATTTCCGCTGTGCTACCAGTGAAATCCTGTGTGCCGATGTGGACCATTTCGCCTTCGACGGGTAAACGCGATCAGACGCCACGATCAACCAACTTCAGCACAGCGCTGAGCGAAACTGCCGCGTTGGCCTCATTCAGCGTAGCCGTGCATGGTTTTTTTATCAGTGTTGCCAGTACATAGAGCATTTTCTCAAGTTGAAAATACCCCACGCCATTGGTGCGTGAATTGAAGTGAATGCTTCATGCTCCGATCGGTTAGGTGCCATATCATGGTGTGTGTAATGTGGGGGTGCTAGCACCCCCTGTAATGTGGTTCGCGTTTCGCAGTGCACGTTTCTCGCGCAGAAGCCGCATTCAGTGATCACAACTATTGAGCGGTAGGTGGCGTGGTGCTCGCGAGCGTTTGTTATCACCACCATCATCATCATAATTAGTGCGTAGCGTCGGCAGTGACGCTTGGCGGCAGGCCTGGGTGGCGGCGCCTGAGATATGAGCAGTTCTCTTTGGCGGGTGGCGCTTAGCACGAAGGGTTATCTCTCGCGTGGGTGTCCGGTGCACGACACCGCGGGCCATCTGCCGGGGGCCCACGTGGTAAGTCAAGCGTTGGCAAAGCCGCCTCGTGTGTCTTCTTGTGTTTGTTATGTTTTTGATTGTTTTGTAATCTGTGTAAAGTTGTTCAGCTTGTGGATCCCAATTGATGGTAGAATAATTTGCCTTACGATATCGTCATTCTAAACGCAGTTAAATAAATATGTGTGTTTTGGTTTGTTTCGACCATGTCTGCTGTGTCGGTTTACCTCATGAACTTGGTGCTCGCTATATCGAGATCGCACACTGGCTGCACAACGTGGAGCTCTTGGAGCGTCGGACGACAGTTTTCGCGGTTCGTAACAGCTATTTTTTTAGCTGGGGTAGAGTAGGCCTAGAGTGCCTAGGGGGAACTTCAATTGCTAGCGTTGGTGGTCTGCTTTGTTGAGAGCAAAGAGATCGATTGTTGTGAGGTGTTTGAATTTGTCGGCACAATGCGTTTTAAAGATGACAGTCTGTCTTGGGGACCTTCGATGCAAAATTTTTGGTCTGTCTGTCTGTCTGTCTGTCTGTCTGTCTGTCTGTCTGTCTGTCTGTCTGTCTGTCTGTCTGTCTGTCTGTCTGTCTGTCTGTCTGCTTTTAATGGTAACCTTAATGGTACCTAAGTGACCAAACGACACTCCAAACGGCCCACCCCATCCGCAGCGCCCGCCAATGTTGCTCAAAATTCAGCGTTCGTACTTGTGTGATAGGAAAATAAAAAGCAATTATTGCGCATATATGAGGCACCATAATAAGACGTCAATGTTCTGTATGTGTGTCTCTTACTAGAAAAAGCATACATAAGTAATTATAAAGAGTAGCTATAAGGACCATAGCGTTTATCACGTTGCACTGACCCGGCAATGCTTGCACGAATTGGCAAGCGTTTTCAACGCTTTGCTAAGACGACACGGTGGTGGCACCTACCCGCCGCCTTTCGTTCTACACCTTATCACCTCCGAGACGGGCGCGCAGGATGCACGCGCTTCGTTTTCCAAGATAGCTGCCAGATAGCGCTCATGTCTCACGTGTGACGTGACTTCATGCGCTTGTTCGCCTCCACTGCGTGCACGCTTGAGGCACTCTAACGCAGCGCCTACAGTATACCATTCATCGATTTTCTTGCGCACAACGTCGAATAAACGTTTTGTTCACTCTAACCAGACGCAATACTATCGTCTTTCGACGATATTTGCAGTGTAACATGCAGATAAGAGGCCATTTTTTTTGCTTGAGAGTGTTTTTTTTGTTGTTGTTGTTCGTTTTCAAGAACGCTGTTAAGTTGGGAAGAGAGCCACGTGGTCTGCATCTTGGGGTGAGGAAAGCTTAAAAGCTTAGAGCACGTGGATTGTAGGCCAAGTCCAAAGCGAGTGAGTTGGAAGCCTCGTGAGTTGTGTGACATTCTGTAAATAGCTTCTTTGGGCTGTCTCTTCGGGCTGAGGGAACCAGGCGTCGGTCTGTTTTGTCTTGCGGCTCGACGCCGGGGTGTCATGACACCATCCGGGACGGTGGGCGCCGATCACTCGGTAAGCTGCTCTGTGGGGTGAGCGAGGTGAGCGACCTTACGGTGTGGATGTCTCCGTGCGGCTGCCTCTTCTGCGCCTAGGCTGGGTTCTGGGTAGATGCCGGTTGTTGTCAAAGAGAGAGAGAGATAAAGATACAAGGAAAGGCAGGGAGGTTAACCAGACGCACATCCGGTTTGCTACCCTGCACTGGGGAAGGGATAAAGGGGAGAAAAGAGGTTGCGCAAAGATGAGAAGGTACACACAATCACGAGCACACTCGGTGAGCACACACAGTTCACAGGCGGTCGCTCAGGTTTGTTGACTTAAGGTAAAGAAGCAGTGCTTTAGTTGCTTTCTGCGCAACTGAGGCAGATGCCCAAGGTCCTAGTATCTTCCGCACACAAAATGGTCCGGGGTCAAGTCGATTCAAAACCATCCGTAGCTGGCATCGCTGTGTGTCGTAGCAAGCGCAGCTGCAGAGGACGTGTTCGATGGTTTCTTCATCTCCGCAGTAGTCGCACGTAGGAGTGTCTGCCATACCAATGCGAAAGGAGTACACCTTTGTGAATGCAACACCCAACCAAAGGCGGCATAACAGTGTCGCATCGGAGCGGGAAAGTTGTGATGGTAGCTTTAGCTTTAGCGAAGGATCCAGTTCATAAAATTGACACCTTTGGAAGCTGGTAGACGACCAGAACGTGCGTGTGAGATCTCGAGCCAGCAGGTAAAGTTGTCTTGCTGCATCATTCCTTGATAGAGGAATCGGGACTACACGGGTTTCTTCATGGGCTGAGCGGGCTGCATCATCGGCTAGTTCATTTCCGGTAATACCGATATGTCCAGGCAGCCATTGATATATAATATCATGCCCTCGTGCTAGAGCTTCGTGATGGCAATGTCTTATTTCTTGTACCAGTTGGTCATGGCTCCTCCTACGCATGGCAGACTGCAAACTCTGAAGCGCTGCCTTCGAATCACAGAATATGACCCATTTTCCTGGACGTTCTTGAACGAGATATTGTAAAGCAGCCCTTATAGCAGCAAGCTCTGATGCCGTAGATGTAGTCATATGTGACAACTTAAATTTGATTGTCATTTCTGCAGCCGGAATTACAGCGGCACTTGATGAGCTGCTGGATGAGACGGACCCATCAGTGTATATCTGCGTTCGGTCTAAGTACAACTCATGTAATAATGGCAGTGTTGCTTGCTTCAATGCTACTCTGGAGTGACTGCTTTTCTTTTTGATTCCCGGAATTTCTAGACGTACTTGCGGCTGGTCGAGGCACCACAAAGGGCATGCCGTTCTCGCAGCTGGCGTATATCCTGTTGGAATGCTGTTTAGGTGCTTGGCTATGACGTCTGAAAACGTAGCACGTGGTCTTCCGGAAGGTAGAAGGGCCAAGTGGTGGTCGGGGACACGGCTAGCATGTCGAATGTGCGCTCTGAGGCAATCCACAGCTATATATGTCCTGACTGGATGGTCTTTGGCAAGCATGATTGTGGCATAAGTAGAAGCGCATCGGGGCAGTCCTAGGCAGATACGCAGTGCCTGACCCTGCAAACTCTCCAATGAATGAGTATTCGATTTGCAAGTGTTAGTCAGTACCGGCAAGCTGTAGCGCAATAGACCCAGAAATAGGGCCCTGTACAGCTGTAGCATGGAGGCCACAGAAGTTCCCCATGCTTTACCGCACAAGAATTTCATGATATGCACAATAGATAGCAGTCTCTTCTTCAAGTACGCACAATGTGGGCTCCACGAAAGACTTCTGTCGATTTTTCAATAATACTCGTTGTTGGGCTAGTTGGTGCATTGCTTCAGATGAAAAAACTTCCGGCCAATAAAATAACGCACACAGGAAACGAAGAAGGAGACAGGAAAGAGGCCAGGCTACCAACAGTTTCTGTCGATTATTATGCCCAGGAAACGATGCGTCCGTGCATATTTGACACTCTGCCCATTGATGTAAACAGGGTATGGCGTCATTGGTTTGCGTGTAAACGCCATCAACGCGCACTTCACAGTTGATATATTTAGGCCTTGTTTCTGAAGGTAGGCTGTTGTGAGTGTTGCTGCCCGCTGTATTCGTGCACGCACCTGAGGGCGAGTAACTGCAGCACTCCAGAGGCAAATATCATCGGCGTATATGGATAGGCACACCGACTTTGGCAGAACCTTCACCAGACCAATGAGGGCCACATTGAACAATGTGGGGCTTAAAACACCTCCCTGAGGTACTCCGCAGTAGGTGTAATGTTGGGCAGTTGTACCCTCATATGTTTGTACAAAGAAACCTCTGCCAGTTATATAATCTTTTATCCATTGAAACATTCGTCCACCAACGCCCATCGCTGCGAGAGAAGTGAGGATGGCATCGTGAGCTACATTATCATATGCACCCTTCACGTCAAGAAAGAGTGCCACTGATATGCGCTTGCGACTTTTTTCTTGTTGAAGAAATGTCGACAAATCAAGGACACAGTCAATGGAGGAGCGGCCCCGACGAAAGCCTGCCATGCAAGAAGGGTATTTGGTGTATCGTTCCAAGTACCACTCGAGACGAAATAGAACCATCCTTTCCATCACTTTTCCGAGGCAGCTTGCGAGGGCAATAGGGCGATACGCTGTCAAGTCCAATGGTGATTTTCCCGATTTCAAAAGTGGTATTAATCGACTAATTTTCCATTCTCGGGGAACACTGCCGCTGAGCCAGGAGTTGTTGAAGCATGTTAAAAGTTCTTTTCTAGCTTTTTGTCCAAGGTGTCCCAACGCACTATAAGTAATACCATCAGGACCTGGCGATGACATGCGCTTAGAAGCGACTAACGCACCTTCCAGTTCTTCCATGGTGAACGGAATGTCCATTTCTGGTAATCGCGTCTCAGGAACGATCACGGCGTCGATGCTCTCGTTCACAATATTCCCGGCAACTATCGTGCAAAATTCTTCAGCCACCTCGAGTTCTGTTTTTCCCTGATGGAGTGCCAAAGCTTTAAAAGGGTGCCGTTGTTGTGGAGAGGAGCGAAGACCACGAACTGTTCTCCAGATATATGACAGCGGTTTATGAGGGTCTAGAGATTCGCAGAATGCTTTCCAGCGTTCGCTCTCCAGTTTGTAAATGCGTCGTTGAATCTTTTTCTGGAGCCGCCTTGCTTCCCTCAGATCGTAAATTGATCTTGTGCGTCTGTATCGTCGTTCTGCACGCCTTCGTATAGCTCGTAATTTTTCCAGTTCGATGTCAAACTGTGTAACTTTAGACGAAAATGGTAATTTACATTTGGACGCTTGCATAGCTTCCACTATGGTATTTTCCAGGCTGCAGGCGAGGCCGTCTTGGCAAGCGTTCTCAACACGCGATGCAAACATCGACCAGTCAGTGCCAATTGCAACACCGGAAGAGAAATTTTTTACGATACCATCAATCGTCACGTAGGTGGGTATGTGATCACTCCCATGAGTCTCAATATCGCAAAACCACTTAACTTTGTTAGAGAAGCACCGTGACACCAATGTCAGGTCAAGGCAACTGCCATACGTGAGACCCCGCAGATATGTGGGGGTACCATCGTTCATGATGGAAAGGTCGTAATCGGAAGCGAATGTAACAATGTTCCGGCCCCTGGCATTCATCCTAGTGCTCCCCCAAAGCATGTGATGGGCGTTGAAGTCACCGGTTATGATCCAAGGCCCATCGGTTCTCATTAGGATGTCTTTTAATCTGTCGCAGTCAAATCGCGATGACGGAGATATATATCCACCAATAAGCGTGAACGAAACTGCATTCTTCTTCACACGAAGACACACGTACTGATTGTCGTCATTTGAACTTATTGGGTGCGAAAGATAAGTCAAGTCTGTGCGAATGTAAACAATTACTTTGCTACGTTCTTCGCAAGCGGCTGAACAAAAAGCTTCATAACCGGACAATCTATAAGGCGTTGACACGTTTGGTTCACATATGACAAGTATAGGGAATGGATTGGCCCGAACAAATTGGCGCAAGTCCGAGATACGGGACTTCATGCCTCTGGCATTCCACTGAAAAATCGACGCACTTTTAACTTCAGTGCGGAAGTGGAGATTTTGTTGAGCCATTGTGCTTATACGAAGTTAGCAAGAACTGGATTCAGTGCATCCAGTATTTGCAGTGCACTCTTAGCAGACGGAGATTGTATGCTGCTCAGTAGCGTGCGAATCGTGGCAATTGATGATTGCACGATTGCAGCCACTTGCCTGTCTTGGTTGGAAAGATCTCGAACCGGGACGATTGCAGTCACTTGCCTGTCTTGGTTGGAAAGATCTCGAACCGGGAGCGTGGACTGGCCGTCATGAAGCTCCTTCGGTTCGCTTGATGCTGCTTCCCTTGGAAGTGCAGGCCACTCTGTCGCAGTCAGGGTATGCTCACTGGCTTTGTCCTTTACAGCCTTTCCCGCGGCATGTGGTCTGGGAGGCAAAGGAGGTGGTACTGATGAGGGATCACGCAATCGTGTCGAGGAGGTAGCGGGCGTCCTCGAAGACCGACGTCGACGTGAACGACGCCTTCTGACTTTAGCTGCGGCTTCTCGGTGAGATGAGTGATCGCGCACCATCTCCTTCAAGATGGCAAATTCCTTCTGAATCCGCGGGCAGTCCTTCGATGTGGCTTCATGGGATCCATTGCAATTAGAGCATTTCTTGACAGTTGCGACGCACCTATCCGCTTCATGGTGCTCGGCGCAGCGGTGGCATACCACCGAATTCTCGCAGACGCTGCTCACATGTCCAAGTTTCATGCATTTACGGCACTGGAGAGGCTTTGGAATGAAAGGCCGCACAGCATGTCTGAAGTACCCCCACCTTCACATGAGAGGGGAGTGATGTGCTCTTAAACGCAATCTTCACACAGCGAGACTTGCCTAGCCGGGTGACATCAACAATTGGAGTATCAGTTGTTGACTTGACAAGAAGCTGTAAGTCCTTATTGGAAATAGCGACATCAATGTCGTAGATCACGCCGGTTACTACATCACATCCCAAGGGAACATGAGAGCGCACCTGGTTGCCGTCCAAGTCAGTTACACTGCGCAGAACGCCCAACGCACTTGCGTGCAAAACGTCCACAGCCAGTATATTCTTTCTGGCGTTCACTCTTATGTCCGTGATCTCATTTGGCACGAGCGTTTCCAGAGACCTCGACACAGACTGTCTGTTAAGGCGTTTCATGCTGACGGTAGGAAGTGCAGGCAGAAACAGGATGGTAAAAGCGTTCGATTTTGGCGCTTCACTTACAGTTTGAATAGTTGAGGATGAGGATGTCCTCATGTTCCTTCTCTTCGCCTTGCGGCTCAGCACAGGTTGGAAACCGTCATCTGAGAAGTCCTCACTGCTGAGATAGTAAGCATGAGTATCTTCACTGTCGCTGTCGCTGGCTTGTCCCATCCGCTTCCTGGAGGCGGTCGCCGCTGACGCCGCTGGTGCCGGCAGGCGCCCGGGGTGGTCTACTTCCATCCCCTCCAAGGGAGCAGCGGAAACTGATCAACAGACTTAAATTACAACTGAAATACGCCGGAGTTAGCAGAAGCAGCTCCTATTCAAAACACACTTCTTCGTCTTCTCTTTGTTGTCTTCTTGTTGTCTTTGTTGTCTTTGTTGTTCTTCGTCTTCTGTTGTTGTCAAGCGACTCATTATGCCTAAGGCTCTGCGCAACCACCTGTCGCACGAGGTACAACTAGGTGGATCATGGCGTTTATGTGTCGCACTCTGCTTTCCTCACTTTTTTTATCATGCGATGCACGGTGAGGAAAAGCAACCTTTGTTTTATTTTAGCTGGGCGTCTCGGCGGCTGCCGATGTATTTGCTAGCAGTACTGACCATCGTACCACGTGGCCGAGTAGCCCGAAGCTCTCTTCTCTTTGGCCTACGGCATTGTTCTTTCGGTTGTTTTTGAATGTACGCAGCGGGAGTGACGTAACCCGCGGCTGGCTGTCTTCTGCACATTGTCAGCGCCGCTGGCCAGGAATGTCACTGGCCAGTATGATCTTTTGTTAGGGCTTGTGTAGCAGATTTTTTTGTTTTTTCGGGATAGGTTTCACTTAAGGATGAAGAGTTGCGGAAGAGGAGTGCTAATATCTTCTGTAAAGTGGTCTGTGCCTCGTAGCACACGTGTCTCGCGCAGAATCTGCATTCAGGGCTTATAACTGTTGAGCGGTAGGTGGCGTGGTGCTCGCGAGCGTTTGTTATCACCACTATCATCATCATGAGTAGAACGCTAGCGCCAACGGTTACGCCTGGCAGCCCATCGTGGTGGCTGCACGGGAGAGATAAGTGGGCCTCTTTGGCGGGTGACGGTTAGCGCGAACCGTTGTCTCGCAGTGGTACTGCGGTACCATGCTGCCGGGGGCCCTTGTAGTGAGTCAGGCCTTACCGACACCGCCTTGTGTTTGTCATGTTGTGTAATATTGTGTAAGATTGTTTAGCGTGTTGATCACAATTGATGATATATAATAATTCGGCTGGTTATATTGTCACTCTAAAAGTAGTTAAATAAATGTGTGTGTTTTGGTTCGTTTAAGCCGCGTTTGCTGTGTACGTTTACTCCAAGGGCGTGGCACTCGCTATATCGAGATCCCACAGTATTCATCATTCATGACGGACTAGAGCAATATTTAATCAAGGAACATACATCGTGGACATACCAAGGTTATTATAACGACAACCGATTGTCCCAATCACTGCGTACTGCTGTATTAGAGCAGACCGTACACCTAAGCCCCCCCCCCCCCCCCCGGAGATTAACCAGTTAGCGACTGGAGCCAACGAGACACCTAAGAACAGATGCCGTAGATAATAAGCAGGCAGTTGCCATACACATAGAATGCAGCCACTCACAAGATGCTTCGGTCATCTTTCTCACCGACACCCGTTTGGTAATCTCTGTCTGCCCAATTGCGTTACGCAATGGCGCTCACGTTGGTACAGATCTACATCAGTTATAATGTAAAAAGCCGTGTACGTTGAGTTTGAACCAGCAATTAGGCTTGACGCTCAATCAACAACATTCCTCTTTTATATTGCGACTGTGTCGTTGCCACGTAGCACTATTAACGGAACAGCGACACTGCGTTACGTCAGAGCATAGACAGTCAGAATAACGTGCTTCCAGGATGTGAGGATCAGACGGCATTCTCGTAACTCCGAACTGCAGAATTTCGATTTCTTTTTGTAAAGTACATGATGGAGACTCATACTGCTGACCAGACAATGGTTTAAAGTTTTCTGGTAAACCTTTATTAACTTTCTAAATTCCTTGGAGGTTCGAAACAAGTTCACCAACAAATCTCTTCTAAGGACACGGCAATCAGGCAGCAGGAGAAAGTACTGGCATTTACAAGATCGAGACACGAAGTTTTTTATCCCGCGTTTTTACTTTCATAGTCAGCATAATATGTAATCTAGCTGATCACCTACGGCTGTACACTCACGCACAAACTGAAGCCCTCATTTTTTTTTGTTAGGCACCAGTGTTAAGTACTAACTTTCAAAGAGAAGAATGCAAGACAGTGACGTGAAGCAAATAAAAGTCATGAAACAAAAACTTTCCTTTTAATCATATACACAAAACTACGAGTCTCTTCGCTTTTTTTATAATAGGTACTTCAGTTGTTTTACCTATTGAGGTCTCACGTTTACGCCTATTGAAAACAGCCTTAGCTATTTTGAACTTCAAACGAGAACCCTTCAGCTAAAATCATAGTACATACGATGAAACCAGACATTGGAGGCACGATATTTCTTGTTTATTTTATTGTAATAGTTTTTAAAACATATACTCGTGTGATCCGTACTGTCACAATGAACAGCCAACTACAAGACATAAATTTTACAAATTTTCGATGACGCTTACTTACGCGGGACTCAAGCTTCAAATAATCGCCACTCTGCATTTAAGCATGAAAAAGACAAGGAAAAGCGTCGAACTAAAAATTAAGCGTTAACATTGTGCTTATATTTTGATACTAATACCAACACAAAACAGGATATTTGGGTTCACACAGAAGCTTTGCATCTGATTGAGGAATGATTACCTACTTGTAATTATCAGAGATAAAACGTTTATGATCACGTAAGCACTCTTGTGAAAGTGTTTCCGAATGCACATCAGAAAACCAATAGTCGTGTCTCATGTGACCGCAACGAGTGCAAGATATCCGATTAATAAGTGATAGAAGCCACGGTCGATGTACCAGCGTTTAGTTCCTGAATGCTTCAAAGCTCTCTAGAGGCGAAATTTTTTATTGCGAATTATGTTAAAAATTATCTTCTACATTGACAATAAAAGAAACTTGTTTGAATTGTGCCTTTGGCAGTCTTTTCTGTACAGCTCTTATCGTGATTGGACGCTTTGTTAATTTACGTCAGGGTACGTATATACATACTGTCAGTGCAATGCTACATTGATTGAAATTTTTTAGCACTGAACGTACATTTGACGTTGTTGTACCAGGTATTGAAGTTGTATTTCTTCAGAAAGAAGAAAGCTTTGTTTTGAAATGTGTAGCTTTTCTTTCACTTGTTAAGCGGGAGGCTATCAGTTCTTTAAAAAAGGGGGCTTACCTGTTAACGAGCAAAGGCCACTTTTATAGAGAAACTGCAGAACATAAGCACATTTTGTTGCTTTATAGCAAGCCACCCAAAGTTTGCGTGGACGCGCTATCATATCCAACACGCACCAGTGCTCAACGTTAAAACTTCCGTTAAAAGTATGGAATTTGTTCTATTTTTAAACCACTGGTGCCTTAAAACAGCTTGGAATTCGTTTTGACACACGTGTCGCAATCTCTACACGTGAATTTGCTTGGAGAGGGTATACCAGTCACAGCATATATATACAGTGTAGAAAAATTCGTAAAGTGATGCCGACGCAATATTTATCTGTTATTACAGCAGTGATGACCCCGTAATTAAAATGGGAGCCTACATATATAAGCAAGTAGAAACCACCTCTGTTCTGCTTATCTCAACACTCATGGTTGTAATTGTCTGTTATTCATGAAACACAAAGAAAAAAATGAAAACTTTTCTATGCAGTATAAGTTGCACGAGATTCGTACATTTGCATTCGAGCCGCAAAGCTTGTCTTTTAATCTCTGCTGACCGTCATTGTAATTCATCCAGATTCACGAGTTCACACTGTAAATCAGAGTTACGCTTCAGCCCTCTCTGATACTCACCATAACAGCAGATTTTACATGCTAAGCAATGTACCGACGTTCTCCAGCAACGATATCTTAAGGTCAGTTGTAACGAAGACTTGTATTTGAAATGCCTTGAATGTATTATGCACTCAAACACTCGAGCCCTTTAACAAGATCGCCTTTAATTGTGAGTCAGCAGAACATGACGAACCTGGTGCTTTGCATGTATGCTAAAACACAAATAAAGTCTTACCTGTAGGCCATCCGATGCTTTGCTGATGTACTGATATACCTCCCAGGCTCCACAGTTTGCTGGGCTTCTGTACACAGTCATGAGAAAATGCATTCCAAAGAGCGGGAACAAGACCAGCACCGCTCGTACGGCTTTCCTGCGCAAAGAAAGCGCAAGACTTGAGAACCTTCGATGGAGATTCGATGGAGATTTTGGAATTACTGTGGCGCCAAAGCAGAAAAAAAAGAATGGTTGTGGGGTATTACTGGTGTAGTTTAAGAGAACTGCTAAACTCCGAATGAACGTGCCGGCTTGATCTGATTGGCACATTTATTGATATTTTCTTGATATCTTCATTTCTGGTTCCGTGAAGCATTTTTAGCTGGGTTACATTGCTGCCATCTACAAATATAAGATGCGAAGCTGAGACGATGGAGTTCAGTTCAGTGTGTGGCATGATACTCTTACTGAGCATGCGCCATCTTTAACCTCTCCTCGTAAGCGTGAGGAGAGGGTGGAGAAGTGGCGCATGCGCAGTGGGCAAGCGGACGGCCACTGAGTACCCCCTCTTCCCTCATAGCGGGGAGGTGGGAAAAAGTGGTGTGGAGGAGGTAGCAGAGCGATGCATCCTCTTGGTTTCTCCTTCCTCCTTTTGTCTCCGCAACAGCTGTGCTCTCGTACAAAATTATGTGCGAGCTCCATTGCATTGTCCTAGTAGCATTGGGTGTTCATTGTGCGGCACACACGGTAATACACACAAATGGAAGGGGGGTAACGTAACATACAAGACACTCCGCACCTAAATGAAACATACACGGAAGCATACAAATGGAAACACAAGTGAACACCGGCGCTGCTTCGCATCCCCACATGGATCCCTTTCATGGCAGATGATGTAACTTTTGTTAGGCAAAAGAGATACCTATAGTTTTCAGTGAGCCCCCTATAACATATCGCCACAGAAAAAACATTTCAGATTTTTTGGGGAAAGTGCTTCTTATGGAAGGCATACGGCTTCATCCATATGCACCGGACATACGTAAGGAAACACGACAGCTAGGCAATGAGTGCACACCTAACGCTGACGGTAAGGTAGCGGTATGACGCTTTTATTTCGTTTAGGGCTAGTAAAGGGAAACAGTAAAATCATGCTTGTTGCACAAATATTTTGGAGTGCTGCAGAAGCTAGTGTGATAAACAGTTACCAAGTGCCTAACGACGGTTCCACCAACAGCACCAGGTATAACTTTCCAGTCAAAGCTCAGCGGAGATGAGTGTCGTTTTTATGAGAAAGATATCCTTTAGGGGAAAGATATTTTTTATGACGAAGATATCTCGTTGAAGCGAGCGCTTTCAAATTGGCACTACCTTGATACAAGTATCCCAGTCCAAGGCGTGACGAGAAACATCTCTAGGGAAGAGAGGGGGTCAATTACCATTTATATGTGTTCGCGCGTGTGTCGGTTTGTGTGCGAGTATGTATATTTGATTATTTGTATGTATGTGCATGTTTAAATGTATGCGTATTATGTGTTTAAATGTATGCGCATGTGTTTAAATGTATTTGTATTCTCGCAAAAAGCGTCCTTTACTCGTTTTCTTCAATGAACCTATAACTTTTTGTTGCAAATGTTTTGTAACAATTTTTTGCCAATATCCCGCGTTTAACGATGTTTATTTTCAGATTTGAAAAAAAAGCACTAACCACGCTGTGGGAACTTTTCAACAACTTACCGAAACTGGCTAGGTTCGCTGGCATGAGTGCTTCTGAGTTTTGTGACGAGGACGCGGATGATGTTGCAGAGGAAAACGAAGTTTGCCTGCAGAGAGAGAGCAAACAGTTAAAGTGCAATCCATGATTGCCTGTGGAGGTTAAGCTCATGTAAGAACAGTAGGCGTAAAATAAATGTTATGGCGCGCATAGATCGCCCGTATTGTCGAAAAATTATTTACGCGGTTTTGTTCAGCAATGTCGACTTTTTTTTTTCTCCTCTTGCATTGTACCGATTCAGCTAAGGATGATGGCGACAACAAAACCTGACGCCGATGTCCTTTACTGCATGTTTTCAAATAAAAAGCTTTGTAAATCTCCGTTTCAACTTAGTCTGGAAAAACTTACTGCTTTACCGTTGCAGATAAGGAGTTATACTCTCAATAAATGGATATCTGCAACCACATTAAAAAAATGAAAGCTGTAGTTCAAGGAGAAGCTATCTTGTACACGTTCTGTGGTCGAATGGTACAACACATTACGAGATGATGATAGGTATTCGTACGGGATTGATCAAGGCTCGTCGGACGGTCACACCTAAGAATGGCAATCGGAAAAGACAGTGCTGTGAGTCATTTTGGGAGAGACTGAATCCTGAACCAGTGGAGACCCTATTTTATTCAATACATTGAATACAGAGTGGTCTCCGGACGACTTCAATTGAATTAAAACGTAAGTTCTTGGCCCGCAGAATCGATTTGGCCCGCTTTACGTTCTTTTTTCTCCAAATATGCGCAGATATTTTGCAAAAAGCACATACAGACCTCCCCTGTGCTCTACACACGACCCCTCTTATGAATTTTGTGCGAATAATATTCGTCATTCTTTCATGAGCCTCTCACCAGCGGCCTCTTGAAAAGCACCAAATAAAGCAACGTCGCTCTTATCCGGTTCCTGTAGTTAATTATTATTGGGCTAAGCACTAAGGCGCCGTATTGTCATTGACCTTAGGGGTGATTCAGTGGCGCCGAAAGAGCTGTATCCTCTACATGATGACTTTTTAGGAGAAGACGCTCAATATTCGCTAGGTTTGTTCAGGGGAGTTTTTTCGCGAAGGTCATCTACATTGCGACCTTGCGTTCAGAGGTGAATAATAAACTGCGTGCTGCCAAGGCCACTTTCTTTACGACGCACTTATAGCGTCCGGAACCGGAGTATATTACACCCGTTAGCATAATAAATGATCCAACCTTATCCTTTTTATTTCATCTATCTGCGCCCTTTATTGCACGTGCTCTCACGGCCTCTTTAGCCATTTTTACTTTCTATATTTTAGGAGTTCAAGTTCTCCAGCGCTGAATAGAGCTCTTACCTGACTATAAACAGCTCCTTACCAAGAAAAACAACATATAATGTGGCGTGTCTTGGGATGCATGCGTTGCTACAGCTTCCTTGGCTAAACCAATCAGATGCTATACATTTACAGGGAGTATTCTATTATTGAAATGTTGAATAGGAGACATTGGTGTCCTTACGGCAGTACCAGCTACCCCTTGCTTATCAACTGAAACATGCAATACCAAAAGGGAAACAAATATGTCATACATATAGTACACAATACCTGCAAACAGTACAATTCATTGGAACATGAGTCACAAATATACACAAGTCCGAGGACAACTTCGTGTAAGTAGAATAAGGTCACATGTAGGGGTCCAGAGTCATGTTTTGTATGGCTACATACGCAGCATAATACACATAAAAGACAAATAATTGCAAAAGGTGACGTTATATATTTGTGAGCAGATAACAACATTATTGATACTCAATTTTCTTTCAGTATAAAATGAAGCTTAAGATTACCTTGACACTTACATGTCTTCGAGAAACTTCCTCTAGCGATATGCTAGAAGCCCGTGTGTTTTGTGTTGTGAGTGTACGATAAAAAAAAACCAGATCGTCAGAATTTTTGGAGGCGTCCATGGTGGAATCTTCGTAAAGTAATATCACGGTTTATCGGTGCAAAACACCAGATATTATTATTATATTCTGCTTCAAAGCGACAAGCGATAATTTCTGAAGCCCCGCTGTCGGCCGGGGGGCCGAGAATTTTGTTTACGATGATTGATCTATCTGAAGGTAACAGATTTACTCGTAATACAATTCTTGCTGATGCTATTTCGCTCACTCGGGGAGTATAAATACTGCCCATATACGTCTGAATGGCCACAACAGCACTGAGGTCAGCGCATACGCCATGTACTGAACAAAAGACGTCGCATAAGTGTTGCGTCACCTAGAGAATCGAGAAGGATACATGTTATGCCCTTGAGGTTTCATGTAAGACAATGTATCAAAGATGGACAAATGTCAAGGGAAACTTAGAAGCTTAGAGTGAACAGGAATCATAGAACAAGGGGAGTCACTCAAGTGAAGATTTCTACGCGAGGACTAGTACTCGTCAGGGCAGCGACTAAGACAAGTTCACTTGTGCAAGAGTTCGTGCAAGTACATTTGCTTTTCAACAAGTCCTCGTCAGCCATGTAATGCAAGAGAGGCATATAGGTGCCAGAAAATGAATGCCATTGAAATGTTTCAGGTTGAATGGTGGCCGCTTGGTAGACGTGCACAAGCAACTTTTTTTTTCGAAGAGTTGCATTGCCGCGTTCATAGCTGCGTCTAGCTGCGAGATAGCGACGACGATGAAGATCATGGACTTGCTCAAGATGCAGAGTGCAGACGAGTGAAGCAGACGACAATCCCAGTGGTCCTGTTTTGAGAGCGTCTCTAGGAGTTCTACTCTCCTTGTTCCTAAATAAACCCCCTGTATTTTATAACCCGCGACACAGGTGGAAGTGCTGGCTACCATCACTTCATAATCGGCACCTTTGTGAGAAGGCCTGAGTCCAACCTTACGAAACGGCCACGCGTGGAGACGCCTGTGCACCTTTCAAGCCGTCGCGTTCAAGGTATTGGACCGGAATTTGGCCTTTCAAAAGGCGTAACACTTCCGACAGCCACCCCTGCTCAAGAAATGGTATTTTCAAGAAGCTCTGCACAGGTGATAGATTGACATGTGGGGTTTAACGTCCCAAAGCCACCTTATGATTATGAGAGACCGCCGTAGTGGAAGGCTCCGGAAGGTTTGACCAGCTGGGGTTCTTTAAACGTGCCACCCAAATCTGAGCACACGGGCCAACAACATTTACCGCCTCCACAAAAATGCAGCCGGCGCCACCGGGATTGAACCTGTGACCTGCGGGTCAGCAACCGAGTACCTTGGCCAATAGACATCCACTGCGGGTCGCCTGCACAGTTGACGGTCCAGAATATGCGCATTCCTGTACCATTTCATGGCCAGCCGAACCAAGATGCGCAAGATTGGCTTGAGCAGCTTTAAACGGTAGCTTATCGAACTACCGGAGTCTCGATGAGAAGCCTCTTCCACGTATACTTTGCCCTTGAAGACGGGCGCGAAGACGTACACGAGGCAAGATTGGCGGACATGAGAGGGTTTTCTTGGCTCGTTTGGTAACACGGGCCGATGCGAAAACGCACAGCGGTCTTCTTGAGGCACGCACGCAACAGATGAATAAAGGCGTCACCATGTTTTTGCTGAGATATGCTGCGTTTGTGCCACCGCGCGGACCCCAACATGCCCGAGGCTTAAAGCTAAGCCATCTCATGAGGGGCGTCAGAAGCAGCTGTTTGCTGGCTTGTGCGTAATCCACCAACATCAGTGGACGAGTTGATCATTGAAACCACCGCAATAGAGCGTGCGCTGCTGCACAGTACCGTGAGTCTTGATCGCCCGGCCACCGGCGCAGCGGCATGTGCCACCGCACTTACCGCAAGTTTTCCTCTACGCCATCTAATTTCACAGATCGTGGCAGAGGAGATTGCGAAGGAGAACGCTCAAAGTACACATTGCAGTCACAGGCGCCCCCGCAGCAGGAGTCCATGGTTGCCTCACGTCGCCTGAAAGGTCGTCGGCCCATGAACTTCGACAAGCGTTTGTCTCTTCTGAGCAATATTCCGCTCCACTATACCATCCGAACTCGTATACCTACGCAGACGCTGTCGGTCTCGTCCATTGACTCTAAAAGTATCCTACCAGCCAACGAATACAGCTATGCAGACGCTGTTCATCGACCCTACGCCCATGCCAGCGCCGCAAGTAAGCTCGACCGTATCCTGTGGCCTGTCTGGGGTCAGCAGGATTCTGTCAGGCAACCCTATATGCGGAAGACCGACATATGGCGCACTGCGGATCGCCGACCCACTGTGCTACAACTGTAGAGATCCAGGGAACATTTATCGTTTTGCCCACATCACCGAGCTGAAATGCCCGCGGTAGTGCGCCTGCCGCTACGCGCCGACAGTGCGACGAAAGCCGGGCTCCCGTCGACGACGACCACACTGACCGGCGGGAAGGCTCTGCTACCTTCCGGTCACGCCTCACCATCTCCGGCTCGTTTTTGCTTCACAAGCCACGTAGTTTTGCTGACACGTCAGAGGTTGGTCTCCCAGCCCACAGCGGGAAACTGAAGGCAGCGACCTGTGGGTGAAAGGTTGCAAGCCGTCGAATGGCCTAAAATCTCCCACTGTTGTCGAAATGCGTGAGAGAGGACGACGAAGATTCCGTGGAAAAAACTGTGAATGCCGCCCCTCGCTTTGACGATTGATGGTTTTGAAGTGACGGCCTTAGTCGACACGGGTGCAGACTTTTCATCATGAGTGAATGATTGGCAGATGAACTCAAGAAAGACAACACGGACTGGACGGGCCGTTATATTTGAAATGCTGGAGGCCAAATAATGACACCCACGGGAAAAAGTACAGCAAGACTCACGATTGAGAATGTGGCTTTTGTAGCCACATTTCTTATCATACCAGAGTGCTGCAAACCTCTGACACTGGGAATGACTTCTTAAAAGAGAACGGTGCTGTGGTCGGCATACGTGATCATGTGATACATTAGCCTGACAAGCCTTTGACTCATACCCAGACCAAGAACTCAGGGTGTTACGTGTGGTCGACGACGATGTCTGCGCGTCACCACTGTCATGTACTCTTGTTTTTGTGTGTTGCGGCGTGCACAGCAATGAAGACGCCATAGCCGAGCACATCACTGCCCTTCTTTTTCACCAAGGCATTGCCATCGCTCGCGGCATCGTGAGCTTAGTGGATTGGCGTGCCGATGTGCTTCTGACCAACTTCACGAATGAGCGCCGGCACATCGGTAAAGGCATGGCTGTGGCATACCTCGAGGAACTAGACTACCCTCACAATTGCTTTGTTATGCAAGGGGAAGCCACAGCCCGATCAGCTCCGCATACACCACCAGTCGACATTGGTCCGAATCTAACACCGACTGAAAAATGCCGTCTTATGGAGCTGCTCCACCCTGTTCAAGGACTGCTTCTCATTGACGTCACGGGTGGTGTCAAACTCCTTTGACTAAACATCGCATTATTACAGAAGACTCAGTAAGACCGATCCGACAGAATCCATATCACATCACTTAGAAAGAACCTGAGTTAATTCAGCAGCAAACAAGAAAGAAGATGCTAGAGGAATCTGTAATCTAACCAACAGAGAGTATTTGGCATCGCCAGTGCTACTTGTGAAAAAAAAAAATGGCAGCTTGCGTTTCTGCATCTATTATCGCAAGCTGAACCACGTTACGAAAAAAAAGACGTTTATCTGTTACCACGGATTGATGACTCTTCGGACAGACTACGGCATGCGCGCTACTTCTCGTTAATGGACCTTAGAAGTGGGTACTGTCAAATAGACGTAGATGAGGCGCGACCGAGAAAAGACCGCCTTCGTATGCCAGACGGGCTTTATAAATTCAAAGTCCTCTCTTTCGGTCTCTTCTCAGTTTCAGCCACGTTTCAGAGACTCATGGATACCATTCTGTCCGGTCTGAAATGGAAAACATGCCTTGTGTAGCTCGTCAACGTGATTGTTTTTTTCGGCCACGTTCAAGAACTTCTAAAGCGGACGTCAGTCATCTGGAACGACACTGAAAACTAGAAAAATGCCGCTTTGGCTTTTGAAAAACTCTTTTTTCTGGGACACGTGGTCACTCGCGAAGGTGTGAGGCCAGACCCAGATAAAACGGCAGCCATCGCAAAGTTCGCAAGGCCTGTTGATAAGAAAGTGGCCAGACGTTCCTGAGCCTCTGACCTACTACCAGTGATTTATAGCAGACTTTGCACACATCGCCTCTCGACTCTCACCGCTTTACAAGAGACGACGTTGCGTTTGTATAGGCTGATGATGAGCAAGAAGCTTCGTTAAACGAGTGGTGGCAGCGTCTACAAACTCCACTCGTCCTCACTCACTTGACGAGGATGCACTAACAGCCATCCTTACAGACGCCAGCTCTGTGGACCTG
>WOVY01011461.1:0-87693 GCA_013436015.1 Rhipicephalus annulatus
ATATCTCGTTGAAGTGAGCGCTTTCAAATTGGCACTACCTTGAGACAAGTATCCCAGTCCAAGGCGTGACGAGAAACATCTCTAGGGAAGAGAGGGGGTCAATTACCATTTATATGTGTTCGCGCGTGTGTCGGTTTGTGTGCGAGTATGTATATTTGATTATTTGTATGTATGTGCATGTTTAAATGTATGCGTATTATGTTTTTAAATGTATGCGCATGTGTTTAAATGTATTTGTATTCTCGCAAAAAGCGTCCTTTACTCGTTTTCTTCAATGAACTTATAACTTTTTTGTTGCAAATGTTTTGTAACAATTTTTTGCCAATATCCCGCGTTTAACGATGTTTATTTTCAGATTTGAAAAAAAGCACTAACCACGCTGTGGGCACTTTTCAACAACTTACGAAACTGGCTAGGTTCGCTGGCATGAGTGCTTCTGAGTTTTGTGACGAGGACGCGGATGATGTTGCAGAGGAAAACGAAGTTTGCCTGCAGAGAGAGAGCAAACAGTTAAAGTGCAATCCATGATTGCCTGTGGAGGTTAAGCTCATGTAAGAACAGTAGGCGTAAAATAAATGTTATGGCGCACATAGATCGCCCGTATTGTCGAAAAATTATTTACGCGGTTTTGTTCAGCAATGTCGACTTTTTTTTTCTCCCTCTTGCATTGTACCGATTCAGCTAAGGATGATGGCGACAACAAACCTGACGCCGATGTCCTTTACTGCATGATTTCAAATAAAAAGCTTTGTAAATCTCCGTTTCATCTTAGTCTGGAAAAACTTACTGCTTTACCGTTGCAGATAAGGAGTTATACTCTCAATAAATGGATATCTGCAACCACATTAAAAAATGAAAGCTGTAGTTCAAGGAGAAGCTATCTTGTACACGTTCTGTGGTCGAATGGTACAACACATTACGAGATGATGATAGGTATTCGTACGGGATTTATCAAGGCTCGTCGGACGGTCACACCTAAGAATGGCAATCGGAAAAGACAGTGCTGTGAGTCATTTTGGGAGAGACTGAATCCTGAACCAGTGGAGACCCTATTTTATTCAATACATTGAATACAGAGTGGTCTCCGGACGACTTCAATTGAATTAAAACGTAAGTTCTTGGCCCCAGAATCGATTTGGCCCGCTTTACGTTCTTTTTTCTCCAAATATGCGCAGATATTTTGCAAAAAGCACATACAGACCTCCCCTGTGCTCTACACACACGACCCCTCTTATGAATTTTGTGCGAATAATATTCGTCATTCTTTTATGAGCCTCTCACCAGCGGCCTCTTGAAAAGCACCAAAATAAAGCAACGTCGCTCTTATCCGGTTCCTGTAGTTAATTATTATTGGGCTAAGCACTAAGGCGCCGTATTGTCATTGACCTTAGGGGTGATTCAGTGGCGCCGAAGGAGCTGTATCCTCTACATGATGACTTTTTTAGGAGAAGACGCTCAATATTCGCTAGGTTTGTTCAGGGGAGTTTTTTCGCGAAGGTCATCTACATTGCGACCTTGCGTTCAGAGGTGAATAATAAACTGCGTGCTGCCAAGGCCACTTTCTTTACGACGCACTTATAGCGTCCGGAACCGGAGTATATTACACCCGTTATCATAATAAATGATCCAACCTTATCCTTTTTATTTCATCTATCTGCGCCCTTTATTGCACGTGCTCTCACGGCCTCTTTAGCCATTTTACTTTCTATATTTTAGGAGTTCAAGTTCTCCAGCGCTGAATAGAGCTCTTACCTGACTATAAACAGCTCCTTACCAAGAAAAACAACATATAATGTGGCGTGTCTTGGGATGCATGCGTTGCTACAGCTTCCTTGGCTAAACCAATCAGATGCTATACATTTACAGGGAGTATTCTATTATTGAAATGTTGAATAGGAGACATTGGTGTCCTTACGCGCAGTACCAGCTACCCCTTGCTTATCAACTGAAACATGCAATACCAAAAGGGAAACAAATATGTCATACATATAGTACACAATACCTGCAAACAGTACAATTCATTGGAACATGAGTCACAAATATACACAAGTCCGAGGACAACTTCGTGTAAGTAGAATAAGGTCACATGTAGGGGTCCAGAGTCATGTTTTGTATGGCTACATACGCAGCATAATACACATAAAAGACAAATAATTGCAAAAGGTGACGTTATATATTTGTGAGCAGATAACAACATTATTGATACTCAATTTTCTTTCAGTATAAAATGAAGCTTAAGATTACCTTGACACTTACATGTCTTCGAGAAACTTCCTCTAGCGATATGCTAGAAGCCCGTGTGTTTTGTGTTGTGAGTGTACGATAAAAAAAACCAGATCGTCAGAATTTTTGGAGGCGTCCATGGTGGAATCTTCGTAAAGTAATATCACGGTTTATCGGTGCAAAAACACCAGATATTATTATTATATTCTGCTTCAAAGCGACAAGCGATAATTTCTGAAGCCCCGCTGTCGGCCGGGGGGCCGAGAATTTTGTTTACGATGATTGATCTATCTGAAGGTAACAGATTTACTCGTAATACAATTCTTGCTGATGCTATTTCGCTCACTCGGGGAGTATAAATACTGCCCATATACGTCTGAATGGCCACAACAGCACTGAGGTCAGCGCATACGCCATGTACTGAACAAAAGACGTCGCATAAGTGTTGCGTCACCTAGAGAATCGAGAAGGATACATGTTATGCCCTTGAGGTTTCATGTAAGACAATGTATCAAAGATGGACAAATGTCAAGGAAACTTAGAAGCTTAGAGTGTTAACAGGAATCATAGAACAAGGGGAGTCACTCAAGTGAAGATTGCATTTCTACGCGAGGACTAGTACTCGTCAGGGCAGCGACTAAGACAAGTTCACTTGTGCAAGAGTTCGTGCAAGTACATTGCTTTTCAACAGTCCTCGTCAGCCATGTATGCAAGAGAGGACATATGAAGGATGCCAGAAAATGAATGCCATTGAAATGTTTCAGGTTGAATGGTGGCCGCTTGGTAGACGTGCACAAGCAACTTTTTTTTTCGAAGAGTTTGCATTGCCGCGTTCATAGCTGCGTCTAGCTGCGAGATAGCGACGACGATGAAGATCATGGACTTGCTCAAGATGCAGAGTGCAGACGAGTGAAGCAGACGACAATCCCAGTGGTCCTTTTTGAGAGCGTCTCTAGGAGTTCTACTCTCCTTGTTCCTAAATAAACCCCCTGTATTTATAACCCGCGACACAGGTGGAAGTGCTGGCTACCATCACTTCATAATCGGGCCACCTTTGTGAGAAGGCCTGAGTCCAACCTTACGAAACGGCCACGCGTGGAGACGCCTGTGCACCTTTCAAGCCGTCGCGTTCAAGGTATTGGACCGGAATTTGGCCTTTCAAAAGGCGTAACACTTCCGACAAGCCACCCCTGCTCAAGGAAAATGGTATTTTCAAGAAGCTCTGCACAGGTGATAGATTGACATGTGGGGTTTAAACGTCCCCAAAGCCACCTTATGATTATGAGAGACGCCGTAGTGGAAGGCTCCGGAAGGTTTGACCAGCTGGGGTTCTTTAACGTGCACCCAAATCTGAGCACACGGGCCAACAACATTTACGCCTCCATCAAAATGCAGCCGGCGCCACCGGGATTTGAACCTGTGACCTGCGGGTCAGCAACCGAGTACCTTGGCCAATAGACATCCACTGCGGGTCGCCTGCACAGGTGACGGTCCAGAATATGCGCATTCCTGGACCATTTCATGGCCAGCCGAACCAAGATGCGCAAGATTGGCTTGAGCAGCTTAAACGGGTAGCTTATCGAACTACCGGAGTCTCGATGAGAAGCTCTTCCACGTATACTTTGCCCTTGAAGACGGCGCGAAGACGTACACGAGGCAAGATTGGCGACATGAGAGGGTTTTCTTGGCTCGTTTGGTAACACGGGCCGATGCGAAAACGCACAGCGTCTTCTTGAGGCACGCACGCAACAGATGAATAAAGGCGTCACCATGTTTTTGCTGAGGATATGCTGCGTTTTGTGCCACCGCGCGGACCCCAACATGCCCGAGGCTTAAAAGCTAAGCCATCTCATGAGGGGCGTCAGAGAGCAGCTGTTTGCTGGTCTTGTGCGTAATCCACCACATCAGTGGACGAGTTGATCATTGAAACCACCGCAATAGAGCGTGCGCTGCTGCAAACAGTACCGTGAGTCTGATCGCCCGGCCACCGGCGCAGCGGCAGGTGCCACCGCACTTACCGCAAGTTTTTCCTCTACGCCATCTAATTTCACAGATCGTGCATGAGGGAGATTGCGAAGGAGAACGCAAAGTACACATTGCAGTCACAGGCGCCCCCGCAGCAGGAGTCCATGGTTGCCTCAGTCGCTGAAGTCGTTCGCCATGAACTTCGACAAGCGTTTGTCTCTTCTGAGCAATATTCCGCTCCACTATACCATCCGAACTCGTATACCTACGCAGACGCTGTCGGTCGTCCATTGACTCTAAAAGTATCCTACCAGCCGAACGAATACAGCTATGCAGACGCTGTTCATCGACCTACGCCCATGCCAGCGCCGCAGTAGCTCGAACCGTATCCTGTGGCTGTCTGGGGTCAGCAGGATTCTGTCAGGCAACCCTATATGCGGAAGACCGACATATGGCGCACTGCGGATCGCCGACCACTGTGCTACAACTGTAGAGATCCAGGGAACATTTATCGTTTTTGCCCACATCACCGAGCTGAATGCCGCGGTAGTGCGCCTGCCGCTACGCGCCGACAGTGCGACGAAAGCCGGGCTCCCGTCGACGACGACCACACTGACCGGCGGGAAGGCTCTGCTACCTTCCGGTCACGCTCACCATCTCCGGCTCGTTTTGCTTCACCAAGCCACGTAGTTTTGCTGACGCCGTCAGAGGTCGGTCTCCCAGCCCACAGCGAGGAAACTGAAGGCAGCGACCTGTGGGTGAAAGGTTGCAAGCCGTCGAATGGCCGAAAATCTCCCACTGTTGCCGAAATGCGTGAGAGAGGACGATGAAGATTCCGCCGAGAAAACTGTGACTGCCGGCCTCGCTTTGACGATTGATGGTTTTGAAGTGACGGCCTTATTCGACGCGGGTGCAGACTTTCTCATCATGAGTGAATGATTGGCAGATGAACTCAAGAAAGACAACACGGAATAGACGGGCTGTTATATTTGAAATGCTGGAGGCCAAATAATGACACCCACGGGAAAAAGTACAGCAAGACTCACGATTGAGAATGTGGCTTTTGTAGCCACATTTCTTATCCTACCAGAGTGCTGCAAACCTCTGACACTGGGAATAGACTTCTTAAAAGAGCACGGTGCTGTGGTCAACATACGTGATCATGTGATTACATTAGCCACTGACAAGCCTTTGACTCATGACCCAGACCAAGAACTCAAGATGTTACGTGTGGTCGACGACGATGTCTGCGTGTCACCACTGTCATGTACTCTTGTTTTTGTGTGTTGCGGCGTGCAAAGCAATGAAGACGCCATATCCGAGCACATCACTGCCCTTCTTTTTCACCAAGGCATTGCCATCGCTCGCGGCATCGTGAGCTTAGTGGATGGGCGTGCCGAGGTGCTTCTGACCAACTTCACGAATGAGCGCCGGCACGTTGGTAAAGGCATGGCTGTGGCATACCTTGAGGAACTCGACTACCCTCACAACTGCTTTGTTATGCAAGGAGAAGCCACAGCCCGATCAGCTCCGCATACACCACCAGTCGACATTGGTCCGAGTCTAACACCGACTGAAAGATGCCGTCTTATGGAGCTGCTCAACCTGTTCTGTTCAAGGACTGCTTCTCATTGACGTCACGGGTAGGTGAAACTCATTTGACTAAACATCGCATTATTACGGAAGACTCAGCAAGACCGATCCGACAGAATCCATATCACACCACTTAGAAAGAACGTGAGTTAATCCAGCAGCAAGTCAAGAAGATGCTAGAGGAAGCTGTAATCTAACCATCAGAGAGTATTTGGGCATCGCCAGTGGTACTTGTGAAAAACGAAAAATGGCAGCTTGCGTTTCTGCATCGATTATCGCAAGCTGAACCACGTTATGAAAAAAAGACGTTTATCTGTTACCACGGATCGATGACTCTTCGGACAGACTACGGCATGCGCGCTACTTCTCGTTATTGGACCTTAGAAGTGGGTACTGGCAAATAGAAGTAGATGAGCGCGACCGAGAAAAGACCGCCTTCGTCACACCAGACGGGCTTTATAAATTCAAAGTCCTCTCTTTCGGTCTCTGCTCAGTTTCAGCCACGTTTCAGAGACTCATGGATACCATTCTGTCTGGTCTGAAATAGAAAACATGCCTTGTGTACCTCGTCAACGTGATTGTTTGTTCGACCACAATTCAAGAACTTCTAAAGTGACGGTCCACTGGACTCGCACTGAAACCAGAAAAATGCCACTTTGGCTTTGAAAAACTCCCAGCCCTGGGACACGTGGTCACTCGCGAAGGTGTGAGGCCTGACCCAGATAAAACGGCAGCCGTCGCAAAGCTCGCAAGGCCTGTTGATAAGAAAGTGACCAGACGTTTCCTGAGCCTCTGCACCTACTACCAGTGATTTATAGCAGACTTTGCACACATCGCCTCTCCACTCGCCCGCTTTACAAGGAACGACGTTGCGTTTGTATAGGCTGATGAGCAAGAAGCTTCGTTCAACGAGCGGCGGCAGCGTCTACAAACTCCACTCGTCCTCACTCACTTTGACGTGGATGCACCAACAGCCGTCCTTATAGACGCCAGCTCTGTGGGCCTTGGTGCTGTTCTTCTCCAATTCCAAGTTGGTGCGGAGAGAGTAGTGGCCTATGCTAGCAGAACGTTGGCACGTGCCGAGTCCAACTACTCAACAATAAAGAAGGAGTGCCTGGCTGTCGTTTGAGCAGCTGCAAAGTTCCACCCGTACTTATATGGCCGCACTTTCCAAGTCGTAAGCGACCGCCACTCTCTTTGATGGTTGACCAACATGAAAGACCCATCTGGACGTTTGGCACAATGGAACTTACGGCTCCTAGAGTAATACATGGCCGTAGTTTACAAGTCCGGAGGGCAACACTTAGACACCTACTGTTTGTCAAGGTCACCGATTTAATCACCGGCTACAGAGGATGATGAATTCAGAGCTTTTTTAGGAGTTGTTGATGCGGCTATCATTTCTTGGCAACAAAGAAATGGTGGGAAGCTCAACTCGTTTATGGAATTATGAATGAATGAGCCGCCAATGAACCAAGGGTGTTTTCGAAGAACTTACTATCATTTTGTTCATGGGATGGCATTCTCGACAAAAAAAAAGTCTCATCACCAGTTAGAAGCTGTCTGCTGGTAGTTCCTTAAACTATCCGCAGTGACGTTTTAGAATCCTGCCATGACGAAGCCACTGCGGGCCACCTCGGTTTCACAAGAACACTGACACGCGTAAAAAAGTACTACGGGCCAAGAATCGCAGCCGAGGTGCAACATTGCGCCTGAACATGCATTGACTGTCAGCGGCGCAAGGTACCACCTGTCAAACCCGCTGGGCTATTGCATTCTGTACCAGTTCCAGAAACTCAATTTTCTCAAATCAGAATGGATCTGCTGAGCCCATTCCCAACGTAGGACAGCGGCAACAAATGGGTTATAGCGGCGACGGACTATATACCTCATCCGATACGTGGAGACCAAGGCAATTCCGAGTGACACAGCAGCTGAAGCGGCCCGTTGCTCCATTGAAAACATTTTCCTGAGACATGGTGCTCCAGCTGTCGTCATAACAGACAAAGGCACCACGTTTGTAGCCGAACTTTAGCGCAGTGTGCTTACGCTCAGTGGCACAGCGCATAGGAAGACGACAGCTTACCACCCACAACGAATGGCTTACAGAACGACTTAACAAGACGATCGCTGACATGCTTTACATGTACGTCGACATAGAACACAAGAACCGGGACCAAATCTTGCCGTACATCACATTCGCGTATAATACGGCACACCAGGAAACAACGAAAAGGACGCCGTTTGCTCTAATTAGTAGCAGAGAAGTTACTACAATGTTTGAAGCCAGGCTGCATTATGATGGCAATGATTCAGAGAAAGATGCCACAGACTTCACTGAGCGCGCCGAGAAAGCAAGGCAGCTTGACCTTGTTAGAATAATCAACCAGTAGCAACTTGACGCCCAACGGTGCAACCTTCGCCATCAATTAGTCGCTTTTCAACCAGGATAAAGAGTCTGGGTTTGGTTTACTGTACGACGGCGAGGCCTCTCGGAGAAACTCCTACGTCGATACTTCGGACCCTACAAGGTTTTGCGCCGTGTTAGTGACGTAGTGTACGAAGTCATGCCTGACACCTAATCCTGATGGAAACGTCGCCAGCATCTACCTTAAACAGTGCACGTGGTCCGCATGAAACTTTACCATTCTGAGCCGCGAGATATAAAATACAGGGGGTTTGTTTAAGAACACGGAGATTAGAACTCGTAGAGACCCTCTCAAAAGAGGGCCGCTAAGATTGTTGTCTTCTTCACTCGCCTGCGCTGTGCTTCTCGAGCAAGTCCACGATCTTCATTGTCGTCGCTACCCCGCAGCTAGACGAAGCTACGAACGCGGCATTATGCAGTCAAGTTTAACGAAATGCCATTACAAACCTTCTTATCACTCTTAACAAAAGAAAATACGCACGGAAAAGTTTGAATTTTGGTTGTCGCGGCACTGAGAAGCCGTACTAGTACGCACATTTATTGCGTTATATGGATGTATTCGGTTTTCACTTGCACAAACTCTTGGCATCTCTCGGTGGTGACCACGCGGAATTGTTTGGTGAGCTCCGAAATTTGTTTTTAAGATCGTATTGTCAAGATTGCGCGAAGAAGAAGAATGGTTAAGGTTATTTGAAAGTTCACAAGTGCCCCAGCGATAACGTCGGAAAGCTTTATGACTGGCGCATAAAAGACGATGCATTCTGCCAATTATATTATTACCGACAACCAAACCTCTATACACCACTATAAGTGTACATCGTGACTTGCTTGTACCTTGTCTTTTTACTTTCTGGGCATATGTTCACCTAATAAACAGTACCACATTTCCCAGTCTTGTTGAAACCTTATTTATCATCTCAAGCATTCTAGCAATACGCTGTAAAAGATGTGCGCAAGATGAGCAGCTATTTCCCATGAACCACCCGAGACTATTGAAATGTGTGTAAATAATAAGAAAAAAATAACATCTATGCAGTTTCGTTTCGTAAAGGCGAGTACTAAAGTCTCTTCACAGAGTCTGAGTGGGTGTGCAGGACAGGTCTTTCATTTGTATCCCAGGTTTCCGGAAACTCATTTCACGCACTTCCAGACTGAAGAGCCATCATATTGCTTGCGATTTTCTGCCACCTCTTCGAACTTGTTTATATGTGATGATGTACAGGTTATTGCAAATAGGGAGTCTTCATGTACACGAAGACTATCTTCTTGAACATGAAGACCTTCTTAGGACTATCTAGCATATGAATGAATGACCACACAGTTTTGTTCTTGTTTCTTTAGAAAACAGGACTTGACAGATGAGCTACAGAAAAGGCGAGTGACTGTTGTATACGTTTTTGAATACTCTAGATGAGATTTCTTATTGAAATACTCTGCAAGAAAGACGCGCAGTTCCAGATCTCTGATTATTCTTTTTTACAAAAACTGGCTCCACTGATGTGACGAATCGCTTCCGTATCATCTGGGACCCAGATGCCGTGTGTCACTAGCGAGGAGAATACCGAAAAAAAAAACTTACAAACAGGCAGAAAAGACCGGGGGCCAGCGTAATCCAGTTGTATCCCTCGATGTTGTCCATCCAGCAGCTGCAATAGGAAAAGGAAGCAAGTTCGCAGTACCGAGGCAGGTTCTAAAGTGCGTCAGTGCATATATATAGCGAGGCTACGAAAAGAGATTTTGAAAGCAGTGACTCAAGGCCAATGCCAGCACATGGAAAAATCAGGCTGCAGCCAGCCATGGAGGCGCAGCCAGCAAGCGTTTAGGCAAACAGAAGTTCCATAGCGAATGAAAATATTGATTTTGCAGTAAGTTAGATATTGTTCCGAAATGCAGTTTTAGACAAATGATTGTACTAGATACGCGGGGATGGCATTATTTAAGCGTTGACCAACTGCATGTGTACATGCTAGAAAAGCGAGCTGTCCGGAGACCAAATCCCCACAGAGTCCTGCACCTGTACTGCAATGTTTGTTTTGACGGATTAACTAAAACATCGCATTAGTTGCACAACTAAAATGTATATTCCGAAGGATTTGTGGATTCTAGATTAGTTTTTTTCATCAACTCGTGATGTACTGAAGGGACACTGGGCTTGCGAAGGACGCTGTTAAGTGGAAGGATTACCGAATAATTTCAACCGCTCCTGGTGTTCTTTATGCATCTGCCGAAATATTTCTTAATGTCTCGCATGTGTGGGCGCTCTAGTGCTTCCAGCGCCTTGCAATACATTCCCGTTTTTAGCCTCACAAGGAGCATGGTGACTAGTTACGGAACTATCATTTTTTAGGCGTTGTACAAGATTCGTCAGAACTTTCTCAGTTCACTTTGTCAACTAAACATGTCTGATAATAAATGCCTCTTCATTATTAGCTCAGGTTGTGAATGCTATAATTTTATTATTGCAAGTAATCGAGAAGTGTATTCCAAGCAACAAAGAAATATCATTAGGCACAGTCCTTAGTTTGGAATAGACTGAAGGTGCCAACCATCTCCTAGACCATTTTTTAGCAGTGTCATTAAAAACCTTTAGGGGTCGCTGCCACAAGAAATTAAGCATGGTGATATAATACGCTGATGATTGGTCGGGGGAAGTTCCGAGAAATCTTGGCCAAACAAAACAGCGCGTTATGTGGTGTGTAATTTACATATAATTCTCAAAACCAGTTCAAGACCACCCTTTCTTCTATTAACGATGCCATAAAGTCGACTGACTGTGTCATAAACACAGCCCACAGCCATTGGCTCTTTTCAGAAAGGTGAGCTGAACGAGTAACATAATTTAGCACAATGGATTGGAAACATAGATTTTGTACATTCCACTCAGGATAGACTGCTTTCTCTATTTTCACGTAATTTCGAAATGCCAATGTATATATGAAGGCAAATATGTCGCATGAAATAGACACGTACCGTATTCCTTCCCGGTAAGCTCAATATTTTTCACCACCACGACCGTGGTTTGCCACTACGTACCCGATCGCGCACTCGCAATTACACTGAAAGTCAGCCGCATGTTTGCAAAAAAAAAATTTAGTGCTCCACGTCATGATGCATGCTGGCAAAGAGACGCATCTTCCTGCCATGTTGTCATCCCCCTTTGCCTCTTGCGTAGCTTTCACAGTTAAAAGCTTTACAGTGCACTCGCTGGCACGAAAAAAGAGAGAAAGTGCTCAAATTGTGCGACGAATCCCTAAAACTCCACTAATACTTTCGGAGTTCTAGAAAATAACAGCCAGAGTAGATTCGTGAGGCAATAAGCTTCTTCATTAAGTCATTCTATTACAAGATGGCAGGGCTACGTTTAATGTAGCCAAGCTAGACCGCAAGGTTTGGTGAACCTTCATTACGACCAATGACATACTGTCAGAATGCAAGTACACTAGCTTCGCCGAAAGCTACAACAACAAAAGCATCGGCCAATGCCCGTTGTACAGACACTAGCAACACGAAAACAAGCTCAGCATAAAGCAGATCAAGCGCTGTGCAGGGAGGAAGCCAGACTGCACACGCTAAGACTTTTTTCTCTGGGTGACTTACCTGGATGATTTTCTGTGCGGATGCGAAACGAACACAACACAGTTATTTAAAAAGAGGAAGCAGGTATTCACCATATGACTTGAATAGATAGAAAAGAAATCCAAGACGCTCCACTCAATCACTCTCACAGTTTGCGTAAGTACACAAGTTTCTAAAAAGAAGTTATATATACTTACGTTCCACGTAAATATATATTGAAAGGAAATATTTAAAAAATTGTCAGACTCCACGTAGCATGGAAATTAATGTTATGCAAACCCTTCGGATGTAATGTATCTGTGGTGTATTTTTTTGTTCAGAAAATTATTACGAAATGGCGATAAGTGTGTGCACAAATGCTCTAAGCAAGGACATATGTTGAAGAGGCACGTGTGTGTTATATAACCAGTTGTTTACAGTTTCCCAACTTCACAGTTTCGAGGCCTGGTGGGGCTCTGGCGTAGAACACTTGATTTATAGGTGAATTTCTGGTTTGAATTCCTGTGGGAATCATGATGTTTATTCCTCCTAGTCATCTGGTAAATGTGGCCGATGTCAACTTTTCTTAACACTCCAGTATTTAAACTACCAATATCTATTCTGGCTTATCGTGGCTAGATTTGGACAATCAATGACCTGCGGCACATGCTCAGATTTCGCGAACCGAGGTATGCGGATGTGTGCCACTCATGTCTGCAGGAAAGCGTCTGACAGCGTACGCGATGAGATTTTCGTGGCATTCACGTCATAAACAGTCAGGCATAGTCGCCAAACATTCTTACGCTCCCATACTTTTTTTGGTCTACCCCAACCACCCAGACGTAGGTGAGAGCACCCACGAGAGCACTCAGACATAGGCGGCTGGTTAGATACGTAGATAGAAACGCTCAAAATGTCTGCAGAGGGCTCACAAAGGCTTCACATTTTGAATTCAGGTGGTCGTTTTATGTGATGATAGGCAAGAAGTTATGTAGCTATAAATCTCTTTACTCTTTATCAATACAGAAGGATTGGTATACTTAAAGCAAAAAAGGTTGAATATCGTATGCTATGAGCTTCTTATAAAATAAATGGTAGGCTGAAGGATAGACACTAGCGAAGATAAACACAGCTTATATGTGCTATGCACTTTCCTTGATTACTGTCTGTGTATGCATGCACACGAGAATTTATTCATCAATATTTCACTTCACAAGTGGCTGAAGAAAAAAAAAATGCCCCCACCTCTGCAGGACTGAAATAAAGTTTTTTTCATTCCATTCCATTCCCCCACCTCCCCGAAAAGAATCGTGAAGAAGTACGAAGGCGTTTATTGCATTGATAGTACATGGCGTTGTAATTTTAATTACGTAAATTAAGGATGAAATGCGGATTTGTATAGTAACCTTTCATTTACACATTAATCAGCACCTGTTTGTGTTGTCATTGTACTTGAAGCCATAATGTCAGCGTCTTTTTAACACCTACGCTACACAAGTGCTGGCAGCACAAACGCTACAAACGCGTTTCAAGCGCTATGCATTGAGGTGGTGGCAAGTCACGTTCAAGTCAAGGAGGAGGGGGCGCCTGTTGCTAGGGGCGAGGATTTCGCGTTCGCCCGCAGCTGTTTCTGACAGCTGCCGACGCTGAAGAGTGACGTGGGGGGGGGGGGGGGCTCCGGTTGCTAGGGACGCGCGCGCCCACAGCTGTTGCTATGAGAGAGGGCGGTGGACAGATCCCGACGGACGCCTGACATAGCCCGACTAAGAAATACATTCGATTTTAAAAACCTCACGACATGTTGTATTACAGATTTGCTTGTTGTGTCTCGGTCAAGTCTAAACTTGTCATTTCTAAACGGTTATTTACGTTAGCTCTTCACAACTCATAGTGGTACCTTGCATGCATGACTTTGAGCTGGAACTTAGAACGAGGCCACAGCACAAAGTCACAACCAACAAAAAAGAAAGTCGGGTTCTCAACATTATATCAGCACATTCGCGCTCCTAGCGTACATTTACATCGCGCTGTGCAGCAGGCCACATTGAACTGCTTTGCCCATGTAACCAGTATTACCAGAATGAAATTTAAATACCATAAATGCTCGCCTCCTGAAATAATAAAAAAAGACGATGCTCCTCACGTGTTTCAAATAATATTGCTTTACCAAAGAGTTTCACTCAGTTTGCCCTAATGATCTTCAATTGCTCGTATGTGCGCTTATATAATCTATGGCTTGTCATACTTATGTAAATGCTTTATATACGGATAAGATGTGGTGTCCTCCGATGCGCTCATTATTGCTTATTGGTTATAGCTTTTCAGCGAAGTTACGCCCAGGCAATATGCGCACCTAAATGAGATTCGCGAAACATGATCATCACGGGGGGTATAGGACAATATATTAGTGATATACATAATATACATTCCTCACAGAGTAGATTGTTTGCACTGTTTTAACGTAATTCCGCAGTACCAATGTATAAGGCAAGGCAAATATGTCATATAAAGCAGAAACGTACCATATTAGTTTGCAATAGCTTCGTGTTTTTTTTGTTGTTGTTGCTCGCTAGAAGCTGCGTCCATGTTTCACATAGTGCGAAAACCCACGCACCTGAGCTTCACAGTCGGCGCTCAGCAATGATTCCTTTTTTCTTTGAGTTCAAGGCTAACGCATGCAACCCCCTTAATATTTTTTGTTATTTCATCAAATAGCAAGCCATAGCTAGAGGTGAAGGAGGCAAGACACTGTCGAAACCACACTTCAGTCGATTGCACAATTTCGTTTATGTAGTCATTTTTTTTCATTTTGAACAGACCGCATTTTATGATTCATTGACCCTGCGCCATTAACATTTACAGACTTGATATTCTGCAACATAACCATTTTAAATGTGTTCTTTTCTATTTTATGGACATTCACCCGGGTTGCATAATCTTCTCCCAAAAGAATGGTTTCTACATACACGCAACGGCATATACTACCCACAGCACCCACAAAATTGCATACGTATGCATAACAAAGATCGAGGCATATAACAATGGCACAGAGCTGTAATAGTGCATCGGTAACTTACGGGTGGCCGGTCCGTAGGGCCCGCAGGGCTGCATTCATGGCAACGAATATTGCGGGGCAACCTGAACGCAAAGAAAAAAAAAATAATTCAGTTTGACGCGCCTTTTCAAAGACTGCATGCGGGTTGCCGAGGCAACCCGCGTGCAGCACATGAACGAGATCATTGCTGCCTGCCATAAAGTTGGTACAACTGAATGTAAGTGACGCAAGCCAGTTGACTCGACATACCATGTAGCGAAAGCGCAGGATACATTTCCCGCAGCCTGTATTAAGCAATTAAACGATTATACCATCCCTCTTTGACGAGAAGGCAGCATTTGGTCATGAACCTACAATGTAACAATCAGTCAGTAGATGTCGAAAATTTTTCTCACAAATAGATTTTGGCCGCAGACGTTGCAGCTTGCGAGTGGCAGCGGTTTCGTTGTACACAGGCAAAACAGGTAAGCGGAAACACAAAAATATAGGCTAGGGTGCTTCGCCTACGCATGCTTGCTTGCCGTGATACGTCAAATAAGTTCTGAACACGCATGCAAAATAACGCGCGAAAAACTAAGCATTTCGAGTATTTATATCATAACTCAAACTCGAAGTCACCGAATTGAAAGTAAAGAGGCCAAATGAGAAACAAACATTTATTATAATGCAAATTTGTAATACAAAATCAGAATTAGAAAGCCTGTACATACAAAGGTCCAAAGCAAGTGTATTGTAGAAATGTCCTCACAACAGCACACTAAAATGTTTTGATAAAGGCTGATTTATTATTATTTGCGATGAAAGGAGCAGACACGAACACGATGAGTTATATTTTTCTCAGCGGATAGATTTCATTAAATTTTTTAAGAAACATCGTTATAACACAATTCGTTACCCTGCTTTCGTTGATCGCCCCGCCACGGGGATCTAGTGGCTAAGGTATCTCGGCTGCTGACCCGCAGGTCGCGGGATCAAATCCTGGTTGCGGCGACCGCATTTCCTATGGATGCGGAAATGTTGTAGGCCCGTGTGCTCAGATTTGAGTGCACGTTAAAGAACCCCAGGTGGTCGAAATTACCGGATCCCAAAACTACGGCGTCTCTCATAACCATAAGATGGTTTTGGGACGCTAAACCCCACATATCAATCAATCAATCAATCAATCAATCAATCGATTGATTGGCCAGACAGTCAGTCAATCAATACTTTCGCTGGTCTGGAACTAAAGCTTATTATTCAAACAACGCTTCTACATTGTCTATATCAGCATTAGCTGCTCAGTAAACAACTCATGTAGAGTTACGCAAATCTCCTGTGTAAGCTGCTTACTTGCAGATAAATCCACTGAGCTCTGCCCATTTGAAGAAAGTAGCTTAAGAGCTTTACAATAAGAGAGATACATCATGCCTTAACACATGCTACACATTCTACACATTTCAAGTATTTTAATTCTGCGATAAACAAAGTAAACAATACTAAAGTTTTATTTTTTCTTACCCCAACCGATCACATAAAAGAGGAACAGTGATTTCTGCTCGGCGAAAGCCGATGTGATGAGCCTGTGCAGGTAAAAGCCTTCGCAGAACATCCATGCGTACTGGCACAACCGGAAGTAGCGTGATAGCATGTACAACACCTTGCACAGGTTCTGCACATGAAAGAATGCGAGGAAAAACGAATAATGAGAGAATTGACATTTTTGTGTGCTCAGTACAACAGCACAGTATGCAGGCCTGTTGTTTTCTTTTTCTCTAATTAAATGTCTTTAAGGACAGGTTGGTACTTATATGTGCCTCCAGCTACTCTTCTCTTACACAGTTATGTGCGTCGCGGCGTTATAAATCACATTCAAGTAATGGAAAATTCATGCACGAGAAATGTTCGTAAAAACACGAGCAATTTTCACACATCATAGGCAATGTACACGCGTCTATACAACGACGTTCACACACAAGAAACACAGAAACGTTCGTACTTCGCAGAAAAGTTTATATCATTGTCCTTTCTATAAAGATTATGCGAAGGACACAGGATACTTGCTTGCATTCTAAACACAGCATTAATGAAATATGAGTAATAACGTAAAACGTGACACCATTGCTATCTAAATGCACTGAATAATTGGTAATGTGAATCAGGATCTTTCTGTGAGTCCTGGCTGTTCTAAAAACTGCACTAGTACGATTGCAGTGATGTTTTGAAAAGTTTGTGCTGCTGACCATGGGCCAAATACTTCTGCTAATGATTGCAGCCGTTCATCCAACCTATTTCTTTTTCGCAATTTCTTTTTTGCGGAACAGCAATGTTTTGCGATGTAGAAGGAGGTATTCAATTTCTTATTCTGCCTCTTTACAACTGCATGTAACACGGTTACTTTTTTTATTGTGTATAATGCCATGCGCGTTTCTTATTTTCACGTCACGACCCCGTGACAATCGAAAACTTCTAATTATAAGCAGTGCCTAGGGTAAGTTTAGGAGTCAATGTTTCAATATAAAGGTCAATTTATTCAAAATGTGAAATTTCAATCCAAACTCTATCTGATATATTTGAGACTTTGTTTACATTATGCGCAAGGTCCAATTCACAAACCGCGTATCTAGAATACTGTTAACAATGACAATACAGAATCGTATATAAGTAACTGTAAATTGAAACACAACAATGGACATAAATTTGAAGAAAATAAACAATACCAAGTTCAACTCTTGTCAACTAAGAAAAAGAAGAATTAATTACATGCGAACTATGTACTGCGAGAATTCAAAGCGGGCTATTTTTACTACTATACTTTCACGTGTTTCCAAAACTGTTCAAGTCTCTTAGAGCAGTATTGTGTCTTTTGTAGCAATCTGCAAAACTTAACGAAGTTGTGTAAAATTTAATTGTTTAGTTTGCTGATTCACCTTATAAATATCTTTTCTAACGCAAAGGGATGTATATGGCAGCCATAAATATTAGAATACGTATAAAATACATATAAAAGTAGGGTCTTCATACCAAGTTTAATGCAGTGTGAGCACATGGCCTGTTAATAGCATGAGCAATCTTCTCCCAGGCTGAAATGCTTCAGTTCGAGAAATATACGTGAAATCTATAACAAGGTTCCGTAAACAAACGTACGCTAAAATATTGACGCTACACCAATGCATAGAAGTTTAAATATAGACATGGGTTAATAATATTATCAACGTGAGACTGGAACTACCACATACGCTTTTAATTTTAGCGCAACGAGCTCAAATTAAAAAAAAACAAGTTAAGGTTGTTTCGACTTTTTTTTATGTGTATACACCTAGCATCTGGGAAGTTTCTGTAGTTATCAAGGATATGTATTGAAGACGTCAGGACTATCCGATCTTACTTTATGATAATAAAACTCCGAAAATACCGGGTTCTCGTTGACCCGTATATTCTTCTCCTCATTGACGTGGTCCAGGATGAAGACTGAATCCACGAGGATGACGCTGATGTCATACAGCACCATGGCAACGCAGAAGTTCTTGTGCAGAGCAAAGCGGTGAACCTGAAGCTGCCTGTCATCGAAGGTGAAAAGGAAATATGGAAATTGCAGGTACAAACGTTATGTTGAGATAGCAATGCTTCAGTATTACTATAGAAATGAACTCGAGAAAACTGGAATTAAACTGAGCTCTTTCAAAAAAATTTGGAGGATATCCAAAATTGAATCGCAAGTCGACAATGATCAGCGATAAGTACTGCAGAGACGATGAAATTACATTGCGAAATTGTATTGGTTTCTCTTTAAAATGACAAATATGTATATAAACGTTCTAAAAAATGTTATGAAACCTAATGCGTGGTTATCGCTCTCACTGAAGTTTATACACAGCTACGATGTTTTCGTTATGTGTGCAGTGAAAGGGCATTTAAAAATTATGCTCAATGTTAGGCTGTTATTGTGGATCGTGGAATGTATGGACTAAAACAACATTTTCATTTCATGTGCAAATAAAAATACCAAGTTTTTTTTATTACTTTAGAGGCATCCTACACCATAGCTCTCAATAAAACAAAACATTTCTGCGTTACAACTAATTTGCAGAAACACTCATGTAGTTATATTGGCATTAATACCTTCGGCTTGTCTAGGACATAAACCACATATCAATCAATACTTCGTATTGTCACGGGAAATGAATATTAAAGGTTTTTTTTTGTGTTAAAGGGCCACACACCGCCACGTGTTCAAAAAATACGGAGTAATTTGGTTCTCTCTTTCGGTATCTTTCGGACATGCGATGTATCCTCCTCGTCCCTTAGTTCTTAAAATCACGTGAACAATGTCAGCACTAAGTGCTACAGTCTATCAGGATGTAGCGCTTTTCGGCTGCACACAATTATCAACGCTTACGCAGCTGCAAACTCACAAAATAAAGAATGATTGGCTGCTCGAGCACAATTTTCACGCGAGAAAAGAAAGAAAAAAAATAGCTAGCTGCCTGGCAAAGCAGTGTAGGAGACAAATTGTAAATGACATTTTGCGTGATAGACCAATCGACAGCATGTACACTTTAGACGTCCCGGCAACCACGGTCTGCGTCACAAAACTTCGCAAGAAGGAGAAGTGATATCACAACAAAATATTGCGCTTTTTTGCATTTTGAGAGCCTGGTGAGTAGCCCTTTAAGTTGCGGTACAGATATGTATCGTCAATGGCCTCCCTGCAGCCTTGCAGCTCATGACTTATCCAGAATCATACCGAATCTGTCATGACCTGATGAAAGGTAGGCATACCATAAAATGTCAAGGCATTACCTATGTCTCGTTTTACTGGGACACATTATTTATCTAATGTGCTAATGCATCGAGGCCTACTTCTTGGAAGAGTCTGTAGCTTCGTAAGTAAACATGACATTATCGGGAGTTCAACAGCAAAACAGCTTGTTCGATTCCAACCTATGCCTCATTTGGCGCTAACGCATGTTTGACCAAAAATTCGGCTGATCCCACGCACCTGAATCGACGTTATGCGAAGCATGCGGAGGAAACGTGACCATGTTGAAATTTTCTTATATTGAGCGACATGTCAGGAAATGACGCTAAACATATGTACAATTGTTGCACGCACAGACATATGTTGAAAAGTTGCTGGTTGCTGATGTTCATATGACCAGTTATTTGCACTTGCGCAACGATGTCAACTGGAACATGCGTATTAGCAACACCAGAAGATGATATGAGGCGCTGATGCTCGTGAAGATGCTGGTCTTGAACACTGCTACATAAATCATTTTTAGTGCATGACACCTAACCGCAATTGATATTAACCCAACGTGATGGCTGTATCAAAGGAGTACATATGTAATGTTAATAAAATTGGGTAGGCAGCACTGCAGCCACTATTGACATTTCACGAATTGGAGTCTATTTTAAAAGTAGTTCCGAGACCTGGCGTAGCTCTGTGGTAGAATGCTTGAATGCCACGCAGAATGGTTGGGTTCGATTCCTGCTGGGACCCTAAAATTTATTATTTGCATTCGTCTGGGGGTCGAGCTACCTCTGTCAGGTATTTATTTCTTAACACTGACATTTATTCTATGCCTTCGTTGGGTCGACGCTAGCAATGTCGTGTATTGCTTAACTCTCACGCTCTAAAATTGCCCATGCGTGTTCTGATCGTTCCTGGATAGCTACTAAGTGTCAATCACCTGTGGCACATACTCGCATTCCAGCGACACATACCAGCCCGTGGGTATGTGCCACTGTCTGGCAGGACGTGTTGGACGACGTACGCGACGAAATTGTGACATTATTCATATCTTGATCAGTGCGTCATATTCGTCAAACCATCTTACCCTCCTATGCTTATTTTGGTTCATGCCAAGTTAAGGGGTGACAACGAGAGCATCCGAACGTAAGCGGCTAGATAGATAGATAGATAGATAGATAGATAGATAGATAGATAGATAGATAGATACACTCAATGTTGCCGAAGATCACTTAGAAATGCTTCGCATTTAAAAACGTATGCACGCAAGTGATGTGTTTGACAACTGTCAGTGTTCATTGTGTATTTGCGTTAAGAAAGCATCAAAAAGGGACGTACTTGTATACAGAGAATATGATGATGGCAGGCACCAAGACGACGACTGAGAGGGAGTGCAGAACGATGGAGAAGATGGTCATTGAGCGGTGGTACTGAAGATACGCAGACACGCAGGAATGGTGACATGAAAGAAAGCATAGTAATGAACGGGTAGGCCCAGCAATGCAATCAGGATATTTTATATATTCATGATGTTACTGTAATAGAGCGCAGGCTTACGCAGCGATACAAGTAAGCTTCCAGCATATGAAGCCGGCAGAGTAATTAAGGACTCACGTATTAATGTATCGTAGCATGCTTGTTAAACGTTTATTGCTTTTAGGGCATCCACTAAGTAACAAGGCCAAACCGAATAAATATAAAGAACGCAGAAAGTTCTTTTATATATGATTAGTTATTATTTATTATTATTATTAAAAAATAATTTGTGTTCCTTGGAAATGTACGTTTGTCATATAGGACACTGCTAAGCTGCTGCACATAAATGATCAAGCCGAGTCGGTTTTGGGGATGGCAAATTCTTTTTTCTGGGCACTTTACCGTACACCTTCTCGTATTGTGAATTTATCTACTGCATATTTTCTCAACAAGGAATTATAAAGAAATGAATGAGTCATGGAAAGAGCGCCGAGCAATGCAGACACATAAGACACATATATGTACCTATGCACATATGTATGAATGTGCCGGAAGCGATGGTGCCTGGTACGTCAGAAATTGAAACTAACAACATCAACTGGAGGCACGCGTATCGCAGCTCAACTAATCGAGTTGTTCCTGGATGTCCCTAGATGTCTAAAGCTATGTAAACACACTCCCACTCCATTTGCCTTCGGTATATCAGAACGCAATGGCGCTCAATCTTCAGTCCAGTACGTATGTATCCTTGTTCAAGTAATTGACAGGCAGCAAAACATTGCCACAGTCCAGCTTGTGCTAAAGCACCGAGCTTCTAGCTAGGGGACAATGAATGATCAGGTGAAACAGATCGACTGTCCCGCGATATTCTTGACCTATGGCCTTACTGCATGGTTGATTTTTGCCCGCAGTCACACCTAACACGTCATTGTGCCAATATGGTGTACTTCAAAAAAAAAAGAACTTTTCGTTGCTGATCAGCGTCGTAAATATATGGCCACCGCATGTCCTGTGTTGTATACCCATAACATTGAAACTAACCTCCAGTGAGCCGCAGTCGTAGAAAGTGTATTCTTTCCCATACTCCTGGCTGTAGAACCACGTGCCGTTCTCCCAGCAGGTTTTCTTCGACAGTTCTGCGTTGAAAGGCCCATTCAAACCAGAAAAAAAAGCGCACACTGCATGACATAGGCGTCGAGCTTTGAAAAGTAGGTCGCGTCCTTCATCTGGAGCAAAAATTTGAATGATGAGTAAAAAAATACCTAACTACAATCATCATTTTGTTTGTTTCGCTCAATAAATTACAACAATACTCACACTGGCAAGCGAAATCAGACTGAGATGCAGCTAAAAAAGGTAACATTTCATTATTTTGGCTGAACAAACTGCTATTGCTTTGCAGTGCAGATCGGTGCCAATGGGCATAATTATCTTCACATTTCCTTATGTTGTTCTAATTGATTTTAAATCTAAAACACCACCTTGAACAATAGGCTAGAATAGATTCTAGATAGAGGAACAAATACGAGACATACAAAGAGGAAGCAAGAATGTAGATAGTGCTCGACCCTTCTGCTTTCGTAGCTCTTAACTGATAATCGTCGCAATAGCGATGGGCATACTCAACCTTAATTCAAGGCAATGAACGAAAAATAGTCTCTAAGATAAATTGAATATGCGCTCCATACAGTAGTCGTGCGCGATGAGTTTCACTTATGAAATCGTACCCTATTCGACAAAATAGCTTCTGCTCAAAAGTGGTCCGCCTATCATCTTGAAGTTATAGTGCACGTGAATTAATATTCTCGTTTCCACTTCAACGTTTATATTTCGCTTTAGAAAGAGCTCATTTCTATACTTAGAAATCTAGCATACTGCGTAAAGTAATGCAATTTTGCAGAATGTTGGAGTTGCAACGCCTAAGAAATTGTGTTGCAACTTCTCACAAACTTTCTTTTAAGCATACACCACTCACATCTTAACCATAGTATAAACCACAACCTGCCTTTCTTATTTTAATGGGTTTTACCAGTCTTCCCAAAATGTACCGCCTGGCAGACTGAAGGAGGTCGTTTGCAACTTTAGTTATGCATAGTCTGCCAATCATAAACTTGAAGCTAATCACGTTCCGCATATCTCATTCGAGCCCAGCGAGATACACCGATAATGAAGCCGCTAGAGCTAATGAAAAAAAAATGAGTTCAGGGCTGCTTAAAATAGGCATTGATTCTCATATACTGGTTCTTGTAATAGGCTCTGATAGAAAAATCGCAGGTAATAGAGCGTGTCTCGTCATGTAAATAAGCTGCAATCAAAGGATCCTAACATGCGTTATTATTTTAAATTACCGAGCCACACATCCAAACATGCCATTTTTGTAACATTTCGAAACAGCTTTCATTTTTCCTCTGCTTGCATTATGCTATTGGGGGGTGTTAAATAGCGGAAGTTCATCGAAAAATACAAGTAAAGATTACGCAGCAAAGAGGAATAAGAAATGGGGGCACGACCTTGGCTGAAGTTCCACTGCCATCGGTATACGCCGAATTTCGGTACTTTAGCACTGAAATTTTGGTAAAGCTTGCATAGTTCAGCTATCTATTTTCCGGAAATAACTCGTCGCGCAGCTCATTATAGCTTTGTACACCTAACGCTGCCGCCTTCGCAGAGGTTTATAAATAACAACACCATTACATAGCAACACTAAAGCTTGCGGTACGCGTGCCAACGCCAATCCTTGTATTGTATAAGCACACAGACCTCCATAGTCGCGAATATCTACTCATCCGGAAAGGTCACATGCGTGATGCAACGAACGTGACTAACTGATGCACTGTGGTTGCTCGGTGATAAAGTACGCGTGCGCGGGGCATGGCTTCTGCACCGTTGTTCCAGCAGGAGTATTCTTGTAGCACGTCCAACCGTCCCACGTTGCAGGGCAGTGTAAACCGTCTATAAAAGAAGGTAACAGCAGAAACATCAATATTAGGTTGTGCTAAGATCACAACCCGGAACTCTGATACTCTCTAATCACTAGTATTTTTTTTTCTTTTTTTTTCTGGCACACTATCACTTGTGTTATAAGAAGCACACAAACCTAATTTTTTTAGTTCTTTTCTATATGCAGAATTTTGTTTTCCCAAATGTGTTCTCAGCACCGTACTTATACAGGCTGTTTCAAGAAATGTGTCCAATCTTGTAATAAATCAACAAAAGACGCCGTTTCCTCGCTGTCTTGACAGTGGATTTTACTGTAGCGGTAGGCATTTTAAGGTGTTGAATACAACATTAGGATACGTAATTAGGAAAGTTGAAATAATTGACTTTTGAATAGTGGAGTTATTCAGTTAAGTCAAATGGGAGCATTGTAATTTTTTATGCGAAGAACCGAGTGCCGCTTTGAGCTTTTTGAAAAGCGGCTTCAAGTAATAGCTGCGAAGTAATGAAATTCATCATATTTCGGCGACGAAATGGAAACCGAAACGCGAAAGAGTGCAACTTAAACGAGGGAGCGTTGTTACATCAACCATCAATAGACTTCGTTGTGTGGCTTTGTGGGCTGCGCTCGCACTTACAGCGCGCATGGCGAACATACGATAACGAACGAAAAACAAAAAACTGCACCCCCGTAACCACTGTTTTGGACAGTGACGACTTTGTAGTCGTCTGCTTGTTGCACTCATTGGTCCTTTGGTTTCGGTTTGGAAAATTTCATTATTTTGTAGTTATCACTAGTGGCAGCTTTTCCGGAATCTCAAAATGGCAATGAGTTTCTCGCATAGAAGACTCGAACTCTCTCGAGAAACCTAGCTGCGCCACTCCACTAATAAAAAGGTATTAATTTACCTTCCCTAATTACTGTTTTAAATGATGTCTTCAACCCTGTAAGATACCTGTCGTTACAGAAAAAGTAACTGTGAAAACAGCGACCAAGTAGCGTGTTTTTATGGCTCTTAAACAACATTGGACACATTTCTTGAAACACCCTGTATACATGTATTATTGATCAGTCGAAGTCATGCTTGCTGACGTTTTTGGGTCACTGTCTATTGCTTTGTTTGGGTACTGCATGATTAATGACTGCGGTAAAGCCTTATGCGCACGACTTAAACTTTATTACATGGAACTTCTTCGGAAGTTTTGTGTCTTTGTTATTGAAGTCGCAATTCTGCCCCATGGCCCTCATGGGGTCCTACAAAGATAGTGTAGAACCTGAATTGCTTTGGACGCACCACCCACAATTGATACATCTACTATATGCAGTTGCCGCCTTCGAAATAATGACCTTATAAGGTGATTTCATCGCACAAACGCTAATATAGTTGCTGTGCATATTCAGCCATGCCACATAAAAGGGGTGCATATATACGCTACTAAACTAGCCTCGATACGAATAAGTATCCTTCATCCTTTTTTCATGCAACATTGCTGTTTAGTGAGCAAAAACTTTCTAGCCCTTTTACGTCATTTACGGCCACTAGCTTTCAGTTATCCTTGATACATTTTTTTCATCTTCCTGTTACAATGTTTCTTTGTTCCTCTGCGACGAATATGAACCAGGCAGCACTCAGTAATGTCAACGTGCCTAAATTTACCCGGACGCCAGTTAACCCACCAGATCATTATAATAGGAAGATGTGTTGTCTGGATACCAGTTCGCACTGCAAGCATGTACAAGCTCCATTCTTTGCTTTGTCCATCAGATTGTAGTACGGGAGTGAAATTATTCTCTCGATTATCGCTTGACCGTGAGTACAGCCTCCGATGACAACCATTACCCCGACATATAGGTCTTCCATGTTTCCCTGATGAAGTCCGTCATAGGGTATGGCAGTCCTTTCGCTTTATTCCTCTCCCGACGAACGCTCCTAAGGGCAGAACACTAGTGAAGCAACTTCATGCGTGTGTTTATACTACAATCTTTATCATAAGCAAGTAGTTCCTCCCCATCGCCTGCGCATCATCATGCGTGTGATAGTAGTCCTGCTCCGGACGTTCCCAGCAAGGACTTGCATTCTCCCATTTTACACGACCACCTGTGTTTTATATTGAAAATGTTCAGTTCTTTTTTCTTGCTGTCACAATTGATGTATCTTCTTATTTGAAAATATATGCCTCCAGATATAAATTATTTATGAAGGTATTGAGCAAACTTGGCATTTTATTTAATTTCGACGGGTTTTCGGACACACTTTTTGAAACACCTTGTGTAGCATCCTATACTGAACGACATCCAAACTATTATGTTACAAAATTATTTTGCAGTTTTACGGCGTTTCTAAAACATTAGGTCGATATCTATATTATTGATTTCGCTGTGTCTAATAGAGTGTGCAACTTCTACTAAGTTGTACTTCTATATAGGTGCAGTTGCTTTCAGGAGACAGCTCACTGCTTCAATAGGTGGTATTGACATCATCATCATCATCATCATCATCATCATCATCATCATCATCACCACCACCACCACCACCACCACCACCACCACCCCCACCACCGCCGCAGTAGCTTAGCTTGCACGCTATTGCAACAGCTACGCATTGATGTTTTTCAGTTAATTTACTTGTCCAATAAGTAAATACTCTTCGTCTTATCGCATCAACGGTGAATAAGCTCACCCGTTGCAGCGGCTGGCTCAGCGAGCTCCTCTTCCAGCATCTCCCGGCAGCATAGCCGAGCAGCAAGACAACAGCTCTCCCATCGGTCAGCGTAAAACTTTTTCTTGAATGTTTCCAATATCCTCGCGTCACTCGCATTACCATAGGGCTGGAAACACTCGAGGCCACACTCTCCCCGACACAACCAGCCATCTTGACAGTACCTGCACAGAAACACGACTCGTGGGTCAGCCTGGCAGGCGACTGTACTAAAGCTTATATTAGCTGCTTTTAAAAGCACACGGCCTAAGCCGTACCGCTGAAGTGTGCATCAGTCTAAAGGTCTACGCTTTCAGAAACTGATAGATAGGAGGCAACCAGCCCAGCAATACGGTGTGTTACGACACAGAGCTACGCATTAGCTTATTGATGTTTTGTCGACGTAGTGCCGCCACTGTTTATTTTCAATTAGCTCAATGCTCACATGGCATGTAAGACCAAGGACGGGTAAGACGGATGCGTAAGTTCAATATGGATATAGCAACAGCATTCGCATAACGTCTATTGCTTCACGCTTTAAACACTTCCGAATTCCTACAAAAAAAAATTCTTTTCACTATCTTTGGTCTTGTACATACCTTTCACATGCAAAGCTCTTTTTAAAGACGCAATTTAACTCTATCTTAGGGAGTTGTGCATCCCACTAATCTTCAAGAGAGAGCTAACAAATTTCTTTAGAGTGTGTTACATATATGTGTGAAAAGAGTATAAAGGAGTCTTTATATTTTCTAAGGGTGTAGTATGGGTGTCAAAGGATAGAAAGGAAAAGAGACGAGTAAGAAAGAGGGAGCAAAGATGTTCAACTATGACGAAATACGTGCGTCCACACCACACGTATGTCATGTTAGTGGTTTTCACCTCAATTATTTAGCCACTGTAGATAAAAACTGTCGCCTTCGCCATAGAATGCGATAAGTAGAACATACTGAGGAACCCATATCACATATAGGGCTGCATATATTTTCTAGAAGTAACGGGTTGATGGCCTATCACGATGGTTCGAGGGCCGAGGTCGCTGCGGACGTCCAGTTAAAAACAAACACTTCATTGAATATTTACACGTTCCCAAGTGAGCGAAAGTTCAGGTAGCTTTTAGCAAGTTTAGCCCCTTTCGATATACTCAATTCACAAGTATCTTTTGTTTAGCGATAGCCCTTTGCGGCCTCTTTTAGAATTTTTAATATGCCTAACAATAACATTCATTCGAGATGACCGCTAGATCTGTAACTGTACAACCTCTTTTTGTGAACACGGTTCATCAGTGACCTGGTGTGTGAATAAGTACTACCATTTTTCAAAAGGTTCCAGAATAAAATGAGTAGGCATTCAATAAGAGCAATGACGTATTGTCACACATATTCAATGCAGCAATATGGCGATGTCTGGTTTGTACGATACAAAGCTATAAACAGACCACCCTTTTGCATATAAACGAGAAAACGTGCATAGACAAAGAGTAAAAGAGTGTATACGTCAGCCTCGAGGCATTCTTGAAGGCCAGACTTGGCATGTACTTGTAGCAGCGTGCGCAGGTTAGCTGGCTGAAAAGATGCGGCTCCAGGTAGAGCTGACTCTCCATGCGGCAGGTACCAGGAGTCCTCTCGTACATCGACCGCCGTGCCAACGTCACCTTCATGTTGCTGGCAGCCAGCTGCGAATAATTTTTGCAATGACTTTACAATTCGAGTTGGGAGTAATTACCCTTTGATGTGAAAACTTAAACACATGTATACATATACGTTAAAGAAAGAGGGTAGTAGCAGGCTGACAACTGCCACTGAGAACCAATCACGGCGGTATAGTGATTAGGGTGCTCAATCGCGAGTCTCGACTACAAGGTCGTCAGAATACTGTTCTCTTAGATCGCGGAATCTGATTCCGGCCATGGTGCCCACATTTTTATGAAGGCGAAATGGCCCGTTGAGACGTTAGAGAACGTCATGCGGTCAAAAGTTTTGAAGCTGAACTACGGCGCCCCTCCTAACCATCGTATGGTTTTGGGAAGCAAAACACTGTTTGTTGAACCAGCATCATCAATTTATATTTTTAGAAGACTGTATACAAGTATACCAGAAAACCGGGAGTAAGTGCAACACTGGATTTGCTTTGAAAAAAAAACTAAAGTGTTTTTCTTTGCTCGTTCTCCTAAAAAAAAAAACTTAGTTTCACCGCAACAGTGAGGCATTGAAATTGCTAGCAAAAAAATTGGAATGTCATGCGAAGAACCGCAGCCAGATGTAACATGCAACACCAACTAGCTCTTGTACCTGCCCCTAGCACTTAGCCACAAAACACTGTTGAAGTAAAAGCCCGAGGTGTACGGTCTTGCCCCACCGCAAGATTAGCGCTCGCACACACACGGGTGAGCACGCACCACAGGGGAAAGTACACGGGCGGGACGCCGAGCTCACCCGTCGCGCCACCTTACTTGAAAATCTAAAAGCACTGTGATATTGTTACCGTGATCACCAGTGCTAAATGGTGTACATAAATAAGTAGCTTGCTAGTTGCAACGATGGAGGATGTGCGCACGCTCTGCTCTGCTGAGTTGGAGGTCACACGTCGATGCCGCGCGTCGAGAAATATTTTCTCTCTCTCTCTCTCAATATATATATATATATATATATATATATATAGGTCGTAGGTTCGATTCCTGCTCACGGCTGGTTATCCACTTTTCTTTCTTCTTATTTACATTCCATTGGTCCTAATAACTTCCCCTGTACATTCCTTGGCATTACTGTTTGTTAGATCTCAATATTATTGTGCTAGAACACGGAAAAACGAGCCCTTAGGTATACACTTCTTTCCCTTATTTTATTAAAACGAGGGTCTCGTACTGGCAGACTTGGTGTGCTTAGGTTGTATACGAGGGACTATTATTCAGCTGCCACTCATAATAAGTTCACGTGCTACGTGACGCCAAACATGCGCATAAAAGAGTGTTTTCACACTCGTCGCTTGGCTTATAGATGGCGCTGACTATCACTCCTACTTCCAAATTCAGATATAAATCCAAAAAAGTGGATGGAGGGAAGGCCGCTGTGGTAGCTCAGTGGTTAGAGCATCGAACGCGTTATTCGGAGGTCGTAGGTTCAATTTCTGCTCATGGCTGGTTATTTTTTCATCCACTTTTCTTTCTTCTTATTTACATTCCATTGGTTCTAATAACTTCCCCTGTACAATCCTTGGCATTACTGTCGGTTATATCTCATTAATATTGTGTTAAAACACGGAAAAACGAGCTTCTAGGTATACACTTCTCTCCCTTATTTCAAATCTATCTATCTATCTATATATCTATCTATCTATCTATCTGTATATATATATATATATATATATATATATATATATATATATATATATATATATATATTGCATTATAGCGTTGAGAAATGGTGACAGTGAAGGCGCCAAAATCGGCCGAGAGTGTCCATATGATTGCTATTGCCATAACAATTTGCAAGCCTCGATAAGCCCTGCGGCGCCAAGAAGCACATTCGCTGGCAAACGAGACAATTAACAAAGGCCGATAGTCTATGTTCACGTAGACTACATTCTTATATCGGCAATGTACGCTGCCTACCACGGTGGTCTATAGTGCCTAAGGTACTCGGCTGCTGACCCACAGGTCGCGGGATCCAATACCGGCTGCGGCGGGAGCATTTGCGATGGAGGCGCAAATGTTGTAGGCCCGTGTGCTCAGATTTAGGGGCACGTCAAAGAAGCACAGGTGGTCGAAATTTCCAGAACCCTCCACTACAGCGTCTCTCATAATCATATGGTGGTTTCGGGACGTTGAACCCCACGTATAAATCATCATCAAATCAATGTACGCTGTGCGCGATACGTTGGGCTCTCTAAGCAATAAAATATTTCAAGAACCAAAGGACGTTGTGGTTGCACGGGGCCCTCTTTACTGTACGCCTGAACGTTCTCGCTGCGTAAAGGAGGCTACCTTTGAATCCACTAACAGTGATCTGTTCAGAGGACCAAACATGCCATCGGCAAGCTTCGCCTTCACGTGGTCACCAAGCGTAGCTGCACTCGATAGAGTCTGTGAATACGCGTTAAAGGTATGCATGCTGCTTATAAATCTGCATGTATTTTAGAGCTGCAATAGTAATCTTGAAGGAGTAGGGTAACCAGAATGTGTTTTCCCGCAGCGATTCACTCGATTACGGAGACTACCAAAAAAATGTCGGAAGTTGACATTTGCATAGCTGGAACACGCAGCATTTGACACAGGAAAAGGGCCCCTTTTACAGCATTGTCGTCCTCCTCCTACTGTGTTCAGTTGAAGCTTTCCGTGATGTCCTTGCACACGGCAGGCTACGTGCAAGCTGGATGATTAGGACACCATGTACGCGCGTATGTTGCAGTATAGTGGTAAGCGCAATAGCTTTTTCATAGCGCAGGTTTTCAAATGTTTTGACGCTACTGTAATAGCCCTTTATACACAGAACGGATAACGTACCAAGGAAGCACACAGGTAGAGCCGAACATCTAGAGACGGCATATTTCACGCGATGCGACCCGACTTGGTGTTGGTCTGCTTAGTTCTCCGCTGTTCGAAGTCACCCGCAGTGGGTCGTCATGCTTTCAGCAGGCTAGCAGTCCACAGAGCAGGAATTCTGAAAAAAAGATGCAAGTATATATAAGCACTATATCAAGATTTCTACATTCTTCGAACAAAGCGTAACTGTTTCACTACGACAAACTAAAAAAAACGGTAATGTTTACAACAGTAATATTTCAATACGGGTCATGATGCCTGGCATGATGCTAACAGATGAAACCGGTCAGCTGCTAAGGAAGGTCACGAAGCGGTAATAATTCTTGGGATTCTATGTGCCAAAACCAAGATATAGTTATCAGACACGCCGTATAGTGGATAGCTCCGGAAGTTTTCACCATCGGCGTATTTTAATTCTGTGCCCGAATCTTAGCACGCATGCCTCTATAGCGTTCGGCCTTCACCAAAATTCAGCTGCTGCGGCCAGGATTGAAACCGCACCTTAGGAGTCAGCAGCCAAGGACACTAACAACTGTACCGATGCTGTGGCCCACTTGCGGCGGCAATATTTTAATGTTATCCTTAGTTCCTGTGATAACGTTAACGCCCATCTTCCACTTTGTTTTACTGGTGATATCTTTAACTATAAATGAGCAGAATTAGCAAATAGTATTATTAGCAAGGAGCGTGGGGCACTTTTTCTCACTTTCAGCTGAAAATTGGTCATAAGCTGCTTCGACATTCTTTTACCGAAGCCCTCATGACAATCATTTACGGCAATCGCTTTTGCAAACAATTTAGCATAACACTCATGTTGTGTAAGAATTGATTGATTTGTGGGGTTTAACGTCCCAAAACCAGCATATATGGTTATGAGAAACGCCGTAGTAGAGGGCTCCGGAAATTTCGACCATTCGGGGTTCTTTAACGTGCACCCAAATCTGAGCACACGGGCCTGCAACATTTCCACCTCCATCAAAAATGCAGCCGCCGCAGTCATTTTGTGCAACAAGTTCACTACTTGTATTGCTTTATGGTTTAGATTGCCAGGGCTTTCTCCTTATTGTTTTTTTATTGCTATGTATCTCTGTCATTCAATGCTTCATTGGAAGCCCTGCAACGCATTAAAAAAAATAATAAACTCACCATATAATAGGCACTTCTAATGAACAATATTAAAATTCGTGATCACATACCTTTTTACAGCGCTTCAATTATTTTTCACACTGTTTCTTATTCAACAAAAACGGCCTTTCAGCATAACAAAAGATAGACATTTGACTGATGGTCTCATGTGGAGGCCTGGACGGCCCATCTACTCTTAATGATGTGCCTTTCTATTTTGTTCTTTTTATTAGAAACTTTCATGTGGCTCGAATAATATGTGTCTGAATTATAAATTAAGACCATTATCTGTTCATCGCCGTCTCAATTTTTCCACCGAGTCAACGATGATAAGTGGCGTCTCTGAAACGGTAAGAAGTTAGTGCTGAGAAGCATTCTTTACGGCTGAAGATTAGTGGAGGCAGAAGTCCCGCCGGAATTCGCAGCCATGTTCGTCGAAAGGATCATTCATCACAACGTCAGATAGACACACTTACAGCACAAGTAGTGATGGTGATAGAATTTTAATTAGGTGTCTTTTTGCACGAGCAATGAAAAATAAGATTAGAAATGCCTAAACCATATTCCTATTGTCTCTGTTGGTACATCTGAAACTAATCGAAGGTTCTTGTCATGTGTAACAGAAGTAACAGTCAACAGTCATTTAGTATATGCGACCGACTGTGTATCACTTTCTGTAATAAAAGTGCAATCAAACTTAAAATTTACTCATCGGTTTGGATTCTCTAAAAAACTGCTTTTGCTTATTTTTCAATAAAGGCTTAATTATCAGTACACTTTGCATTCATTCATACTCATAATAGTTATGTGACCACTGCATGACGAAACATACAAGGTTCACTTCACATCTATTCAAAATTTACATAACATGAATATTTCTAGCATTATGATTAGCTTATTCTAATAGAATGCTTGCACACTTCTGAAGAATAACTATATTTTACTAATGTAAGGTTTCTTTATTTATCATTCAGTATTCTCTTTTTTAAATTACTGCATAAAGTATACCTTTGTGCATTTATTTATAGTAGGATGCGTATTAATAATAACCGCACTAGGCTTGCACAATATCTTCATTCCTTCCTCGCTGTAACAACATCTACTGTATAATGTCATCAGCATTTTCCTCGCTTGAAACTCGGAATGGCCTTCCACTATCACTTAAACAGAAAACTTCTTTAAACTCATTTAGGTATAGAATGAAGCTTTACATTCTTTGTAAATACATTCATTGATAGTTTTATTTGCCTTCATAATGGTCATTTTTAAGTGTGTAAATTTGCTTTTTGTGTTACAAATAAGTTGTGTCATTTTTTGATATTTTTATATAGAAATATATCCTATATTTTTTTCTGTTTCTACCTTACACCTTCTTTTTTGTATTTTTAATGGAGGGTGACGTTTGCAGTCACTGAATATGGGACCATTGTCTTCATATATTTTTGTCGAATTGTTTGAAACTGAAAATGAAACTGCATGACAGAAGTTTCTCAATGATGCACATGAGTTCATTTGTGTATTCATATAACCGCATGTTCATATGAATTATTCCGAACAAAACTATGCTATAAGCGCGTCAAGCGACGTTGTGTTAGTACGTTTGATGTACAAGGAAGACGTTACATGCATGTATACAATAGTAGGAGGATAAAGAACAGTGTAACAGCAAAATTGAATTGTGGCTCAGACGAGAGAAAGGTAGAGGTAATAATGACTGTTTCATCTGTTGTGATGACGAAATAAGTGTGTTTAGTAGAGAATTTCAAGGTTTATTTCAATGTGAACGAGTTGCGTAGAATGAGGGACACAAAATCTGTTCCCGAGTAGGGGGTCCTTGTTAATAACTCTGACGTTTCTTCTGTCCTTCGGTTTGGTGAGACAAGATACGATATAATTTGAGGTACATTGTTCAAGGAAATTTCGAATTTACCACCCTTTGCACCTTTGCCGATGCATAACTATTAGCTCATTATTGTTTTCGCATCTGACCCCATTGAAATCTCATTGCAACGAATCCAACCCACACCCTCCAGAGTACCATTTTGAGCCATTAGCCGCTAACATACCAGTGTGTGTTTTTTCACAAGGTAATATCTACATCGAATTATAATACAACAAATAAAACTGTTTTTGCTGTAATCGTAACGCAGGTAGATTAAAAAGAGCCGGTGACTGAGAGCTTCGTGTTTTCAATGTGTCACATATTGTTGAGGTATACCGAAAAATGTCCAGATAATGTTACAACAAATGTGTATTTGCAACATGCGCGGAATGACGAAGCAGACAATGTGACACTATTCATGCAATGTAAATAAATATTGTTCCATGCACTGCTTCATCCAAAAGAACAAGTCGGCGGTTAAATTTTCTGTCAAACGGACACATACACATGAAGCGCTTGGCTGAAAGCAACATCATACGCTTTAGGAATATTTTGAAGATTCTTTTTAGGGGCAAACTCTTGAAACTCGGGTTGTTAGCAGTCATATTAGGAACTCTGACCCACGCACACGTGTTAAAAAGCAACCTCGAAATGAGCCATAAACATAGAAGAGGTCAGTTGCGCTCATTAACGTGTAATGTTTGCATAGTGCTGGCTCAGCACTGCCACACTGTTATGAAATTTGCATGAATTAGCCATTTCCTTAAGACAACATTAAAAAAAAACCAACGAGCTTAAGGAATAACATTAAAAAAAGTCACAGCTATAAAGTAACGGTCGACCTCATCAGCGAAATCCTGCCTATTTCTTGTACACCAATTACAGTGCTCGAGGTAATTCCCTTTCGGCATTAGCTAGATCTCAACACCATCGTAAACGCTAAAAAATAGATTTGAAGCGATGCTGAAGGTGCGAGCGGCGGCCACTGCGCCAAGCATACCTACCTTCAGGATCACGTCGTTTTGTACCCCAAGAGACAAGGATGAGGACACTAGAGAAACGAGCGAAGCGTCGCCAAAGCCAAGAAACTTAATAGGCGCCAGCAGAAAGGTCATACATGTCTGCTTCTCAGAACGCCTCCTCCAGAACAACGACAGAAGCGGAGGTAAATCCACCGAAAGTTTGCAGAAACGTTCAGTGCATATATACCACTCCCCATTATATATATATTTACGAGCGTTTTTTTTTATCTGCAGCTTATGGAAAAAGCACTTAAATCGAGGAGTAACATCGTTGCGCCCGAATGGCAAGCCTGCTATGCGTGCCGCCTACGCCACCATGCGGGCATCATTAGCGAGACTTGGGTGTCTGCAAGTACAAAGCCGCAACGATGCGTGAGTGGAGAGATTGTCTTTCGAGGGCGCGCACCAAAGCTATGTGCCGGCTTCAGGCACAAAGGCGATTAGGAGGCGGCAAGCTTATTCCACCTAGCTTGTTGCGGCGCCAAACTGGAAGGAACAGGCTGTTACGGCAGTGAAGCGACGCGCAACAAAAGGAGCTTGGAGCAGAGGTCCGAAGAGATTAGACGTCCACCTGAGAACAAGCGTGTGGGGTGGAATCTCATGCTTGTACCACAAACGAGTTACTTTTCTCTCCCTTTCGAGACTGTTTAATGCTCGAGGGACACGAAGTTTTCTCGCGGTCACAATCGTGTGAACACCCTGCGGAATGTGCAACGAAGCGAGAACAGCTTAACTGTCGCCCGCTCTAATGGAAAGGCGTTCTTGTGCACGAAAAGAGAGACAGTACGACTGCGGTCCCACTGCCCAGAAACAACATCATTACGCCACTGCCCATCGCAACAACTTTGTAGTCAAGTTCACAAATGTTTTCATTCATTCGTAATTGTTTGTGGCCTTTGCTCAACAATGTTCACTAATAATAGGTACTGCAGCAGTCTGGTTGACCTTCCTGCCACTGGTTTTCTTTTTTCTACTCCTCCTCGTCCTCACCTCTTTGCTGCCATTCAAGCACACCCTGATTGCGCCACGCAACTTTGTTTTTGCTTAGTCAAGGATTTTCGTTATTTTTTGTCCCTTTATTATCAACAACTTTTAGAGAATTTCTTGAGATACTTTGTAAGTTGTCCACGGGTGTGATTACCTTGAAACTCTTTCCAAGGATTATGACACCGTTTGAAACACGCGCGGTAGTTAACCTGCATGTGCCTCTGGTTTACGTGATGGTGCTTTAGATGTTATTTATCTTAATTAAAAAAACAGAATTCTTTCATTCACTGGGATTTTGTAGATCCAGAAATCCTGTCAGCTATGGTGCTTCAAGAGTTTTTTTTTTCATCTCAACTTTTCTCTTGTCTTTTTCCCGTTTTCGCAGTTTTCTGTAAAAGTGTTAGTGCGAACCAACTGTCAGTGAGCGTCGAGATATTCTAGTTACGCTGCAGGTGGCATATGAACTTGCCTCGCAAGGCTCAGATATTCTCCGCATAAGCAGCTACCTCGCGTGTTTATTAGTGTCTTTTCTTGTGTGCTAAGATAAATTTATAAACGGGAAAGCTCGAGTGGTATTTAGGGTTTCGTGGTATATATTAAAGGACTAGTTAAAGCCAGGAAGACCCAGTTAAATAAAGGTCACGCACTTCACGCTGCACGCTATGTTGTGCCCCCCCCCCCCCCCCCGCCCCATTTCTTTTTTTTTCTCTCATCTATTTCACCTGTCCACATCAGTCGTGAAAATTCGTAGTATATAAGCGGTTTCCTCCCATACTCCTGTTTTAAGCAGAGTAACAAGCTGCCAGCACATGTTAATATACCTAGCATTGAAAACACTGTTAACTATAATGACATATTCAAACATTTTTAGCATAAACTGAGAAGGATTACTGTTTTTGGATCCCGTTTTAAAAGCCACACACACAAAAAAAAGCCGGATGTTGCTCAGACTAGCGCAAGAACCTTCAATGGGAACTATGGAGTGGTTCACATTACTGTACGTAGTCTGAGGCTTCCATGCTTACCATAAGTAGTGCGCATATTTTGAATATGTGCATTATTTTAATAATCATCTCCTCTGCATTTGGGGCTGTTTATACGAGGTAAATTAATGCCGCTTTACATTAGCGATCCCAAGCGGGACGGATGTTCGTAGCTAGGAAGCCAACTTTGTTTCTCTTTCGTTTTCTTTTGTTTTCCTCCCGTCTTTCTATCTTCTTCTCGTTTTCATATCTTTCTGTGTCTGTTATTTATTTCTATATTTCTATACAATTACTCCCCATTTTTCATCTCTATTTCTCGCTTGCATTTTGTACGTACGGCCGTATATGGTGTCGTCGCTTGCCTGCATTACGGCAAGCGACGACACCATATACGACATCATATACGACACCATATACGACACCATATACGACATAATCATCAAAGTGCTCGAAGAACAATAGGAAGAAGACTTTCCCCTTGGCGTGAACGCCAACTCGTTGTGCTATGGCTGGCTATGTCATAGGTGGTTTTTCCTGCGCTACACCGAGCAACGGCTACAGCGTATACGATAGCTCACGCCACTAAAGGGCTGCGCACTTGAAATAGCTGAAAAGCGGCGCTGCCATTCATGAGATATATTGGGACCTGCTAGATAAGCTACTGCTAATGCACGAGGAGCGTACCCGTGCGCAGCAAAGCACCACGCGCAAGCATCAATACCTCTCTCAGCAACCTCACAGTGTCTGCAATATGTATTGTGCGTATACTGCAAAATCAGCTTGATTGATTGATACGCGGGGTTTAACGTCCCAAAACCACCAGACGAACATGAGAGACGTCGTAGTGGAGGGCTTTGGGAATTTCTACAACATGGGGTTATTTATTGTGCACCCAAATCTGAGCACATGGGTCTACAGCATTTTTGCCTCCATCGAAAATACAGCCGCCGCAGCCGGGATTCAATTCCGCGAACTGCGGGTCAGCAGCCGAGTACCTAAGCCACTAGACCACCACGGCGAGCTACTGCAAAGTCCCTAAGATAGACGCATTTATTTATGAATTTGAAGGTGCATACATTCTACCGAGATCTGTCGGGCCAGGTGAAAAATTCACACGAGTGAAATAAACTCTCGAGCCACATTTTCTTTTTCAAGAAGGAGAATTTTAAGTAGCTGACTTTATCAGGTGATGGGTATATCGGCTCTAATGCACCATGCGGATGGCTCACTGCTCTCCCGAAGTTCAGTACAAAGTACTCTAAATTGTTAAACACTTTTTCTTAACACGTAGTACATCACTTGCCATCAGTCCACTAAAAATTAGGATGGCAACAGTCAGCCAGAGAAATCGCCAACAACGTTGGCGGAATCAAAACATTCTTTCCTACATGCCTGGTTTGAGGTTTGATGCAACTATAATGCCTCATCGAAAACGTCTCTCTCAAAGCAATGTGCCAACTCATCTTGTTTGTGTGTTTGTTTGCCTGTTTTTTTTTCGCTTGTAGCCAGAGTACCATAATACATTCACACTCTGGGGGATTGACCAAGAAAACGTAGTATCCTATAAATCGGAACAGCACATGTGCTTACCAACAAACAAAATGTAGAAAAAAACATTACCAAAATAAAGAGCAATAAAGTGAGATACAAAAAATTGAGCACTATTGCAATAACAATTATCCGATTTTTTTCGAGCCGACCAAACAGCTGAGTTTGCCAAACTCGAATAATTTGGGATGTACCTGTTATATTTCGTCACATGTTAAAACTACTTCCCGATTACTTTTTACCCTGGTCATGTCCTTCTTTGGTCCCGTCTTTTGATTTTTTTCTTAATGTCTTTTAATGGAAATTTTTCTGTGGGAAACACCAGCGCACACTGCATGCTTAGATTCTGCCAAGTTGTCTTTTTTGCCAATTTGTTTCACCCAGCCTCGACTCTCAGACCAGTAACAAGAGAACACGTTCGCAAACTCGATGCACTCATTCTAGGACCTAAGCGAGAGATTCAGAGCTCAAGTCGCTTCATATTTCTTCATATTTTTCGCCTCATTCTGATACTGAAACATAAGTGGTCAGGACACTAATCTTTACATTCTTTGTGTTTGGGGTATATTTCACGCAACTTGAGTCATGTACAGAAACACAAAACCACGAATACATTGCCACGTCAAGCCCGAAGTACCGCCATTACGTACTCTAGCTATCGCTTGGCTAGACTGCCACCACCTTCTCAGACTTCTCTCTAAACTGAGTTACGTGCATCGTTGCGAAGGAGCAACGGAGTACTCATGTCATACACAGAGTATTAAGGCTACAGCCTTAGATGTCTTATGAAACAAGAACGATGCGATCTGACACGTGCTTCCAGACTACATCTTCATGACGTTACATCACCAAAAAAATAAATCGATTAATCGAGGACACAACGAGGGTCGTGTCCTTCTAGTCCTTTTTGTCCTAGTCAAAAGTGTGCTACCTACCCTATGCGGAACATAGAATCATATACTCATATCTCTACTAAGGCTACCTTTCAAGTGGCCCAGAAACACTTTTTCAAGTGGCAAAAGTTTTCCATCGCAGCCATCCCAAAAATTTTCAGGAAGCCGTCCAGTATGAGCGGAGTTAAAAAGATTTGTCGAACGCTGCAATCGCATTCTCTCTTCCGTCGTCCCGACTAAAGCGCTGGAAGCGAAGCAGGGAGGGACGGCACGGGGAAAGAAAATACGTCACGTGCACCTCGGGACTTTCAGCACTTTTTCTCATGGTTTTTTTTTTGTTGAAAACACAGCTTTTCAGTGCGATTGCGCATGCGCGCGCCTAAGCAAATCAAGGCCTCTTGCACTGACCCGAGTAACGAGCAAGCTGTCATGCTCAAATGAATCAATGGCTGATTCAATGGCTGCACTGTAAGCAAGAACTATCCGAGTTTGGGGTTTTTGTGGCTCATGACCTCTGAAAACTCTCTCGCGTTTAAAATTACTACCTAGTGTAAGAGTAAAAGATGGTACATGACATAATTTTACCACCACCTCTCAGGCAAGTAGTAAAAGGATGTGAAAATCCAGTTTTACCACGTATACCGAGTTTTCTATCACGTGATTTTTAACCTGCGTTTCACAGTTTATTACCACGTGACTGCAAGGTGCAGCTGCTTCGGCGGCTTTTGCCCCATACCCCCTTGTGACGCTCTCAGTGAACCCTGAAGGTACGCGAGGACCACAGATGTTTTTTTTTTGGCATTGCCCTGCCTCAGGACTGACCTCGTGTCAACGCACTTTTACTGGAACTGGGGGCAGCATAAGCACAACAAGCGAGAACAGCATTCTGTGAACGAAAAAAAAAGAAAAGACGGGGGGGGGGGCTCTCAAAAAAGAAAAAAAAGAAAGAAATCCTGCTGTGGAAAGTTGTCCTGCATATTTTCGCAAATTGTTGGCTTTGGCTCGGCGGTGGCCTTGTAGACAGACGGTGCAAGAAGCTTGGTATCTGTGTGTCTGGTTGGGCTGATGGATCTGACGTGTTTCCTACAGCATCGAGCGACCGTGCGCTTCCGAACGCCTCCGAACCTGCACGTCATGGATATCTCGCTTCCGAGCCGAATCGCGAAGATCTGCCAGTGGTAACAAAATCAATCTGGTGTCATCATCCGCGCTTGCCTACTGCAGAAGCAATAAGCAAAATGCTTCACCCTGTCGTCGGCACCGAGCCACGGCCGCCAGTGACCAGTGGGAGTCGCCGGGGCAGGTGATATATTTTGTTCCACGGTAGGCGATGTCTGCATGAGTAAAGTGCTGCCCGAATTACGCGCCTCGTGCACCAACTGTTCTCAAACATGTAGCACGAAGCCGATAAGAGGCAGACGGAACCAACAAGCGGCTGCTGGTGAGCACGAAGAAAACCCGGACGGTGGTCTTTCGTTGGAAGTATGCATACACCGCCCCGTCCCCGTAAGATAGCGGTCACGTGTTCATTTGTGTCTGAAATGACGACGAAATTCACACATGATATGTGTTCTGTGATCGCCAGCTGTGTTTCATCGGATAGCCGTGCTTCTCGGTATGGTATATGGGGTTTAACGTCCCAAAACCACCATATGATTATGAGAGACGCCGTAGTGGAGGGCTCCGGAAATTTCGACCACCTGGGGTTCTTTAACGTGCACCCAAATCTGAGCACACGGGCCTAAAACATTTCCGCCTCCATCGGAAATGCAGCCGCCCCAGCCGGGATTCGAACCCGCAACCTGCGGGTCAGCAGCCGAGTACCTTAGCCACTAGACCACCGCGGCGGGGCAGCCGTGTCCTCGAAAAGGCCTAGCATGGCGTCGGTATGCAGCTTGTATGCAGGCGTGGACCGCTCTTCTACGCCCGTTGTGATGAATACGTGCTGCTACTGTGTTTGTGCACAGTCGCTCAATGAAAATCATTGAGCTGCCATGGTTTGTGCGTACTAAGGTATATTTTATGGACTTGTGCATCAGCAGTGCTAACACGCGTGGGGCCATGAGCCCGGTGTGCCAAGTAATTATTGGATAATCAAAAAGGTGAGATCAGGTAGATTTACAATAAAAGGTCGGTGTGACATTTAGTGCCCTGCAGCCCACCTTAAGTTTACGCTTGCACCTTTAACCGTTGTTGTTAATCGATGCAAAAAAGAGCTCTCCTACCGGTACTACACGGCCGGTCAAACGGTCAAAAAGTCGTGCCTATATATACCGGATTGTCGAAGTGTAGTCGAGCAACGCGTTCAGTCTGTTCGAGTGGTGTATTATTCTGCATTTGCTGTGTGCGTGTATGTCTGTATGTGAATGTATGTGTCACCAATTCTGCCGTTTATTAAGTTCAATCAATTCTGCTATTTAATAAATTTGTCGGCTCTGGGCGAATGCACCGTCAATTTTTATTTTTTTACCACCGAAAATAACTCCCAGACTTCCCCTCAAAAACCTTGTGGAGGCAGTAAAAATTTACTCTCTCTGTACTCGCTCAAAATCTCACTGGGGTAAATAATTACTACTCTCCCTACGTTCAAAACCTCAGTTAGCACGAGAGTAAATTTTTACTTCGAGAGTAGGTGGTAAAAAAAAACAGCAAAGGTAGTGCGCTAGAGGACAAATGGTTTACCCAGTTTTTGAGGTTATTTCAGGTCATTTTCGTTTAGTGTGTGTGACAAGAACTGATTTTGAGCTAATTCCAAAACGCAATAGAAACTATTCAATAAATTCTGAAATTTGCCCACAATTCACTCCCGCACAATGAAAATCACTCATCATAACGCTACTTATTGTCACTCTGATGACATCGCTAATCTATTTTTCGAGTATTTCTGTTCACCATCCAATTGTTCAGAAAATGTTCCTTCCCCTAGTTTGTCGCCCTTGCCTCACTCATTTTTCTCTTTCTCTTTTTCTCTGACAAAATAGTATCATCTATTCGTAGTCTTGAGAACAATTCCCCCGATCTGGATAACAATTGTGCACATCATTCTAAGATGGTTACTCATATCATTTCTCAGCACTTAACTTCTATATTCAGTGCAAATGTTGTAGCAATCTTCAAATAAGGGGAGAAAGACAATATCAAAAATTATAGGCCTATCTCTATTCTTCTATCATTTAGTAAACGAATTGAACATCTGTTCGTAAAGCGTCGTGATGATTACCTCTCGGAGTTTAAATGTTATAAAGCCATCCCAGTTTAATTTTTGTCATGGAAGCTCCACTAACCATGCTCCGTTTTCTTCGACCGACTTCATCAAACATTCCATTGATAGCGGTAACTTTTCAAGTTCAGTATTCTTGGATTTATCTAAAGCCTTTGACAAGCCCGAACACTTCATTATTTTCAGTAAGTTAGATTCTTTTCGTATTACTGGACCACGCTTAAACGTTTTGAAAGGTTACCTGTTTAACAAAAAAGAAACGTGGTCTTTACGCATGGTTTTTACTCTGTAACACTTACGATTACTAATCAAGGTGTTCCGCAGGGGTCCATTCTTGATCCCTCCCGTTTATCATTTATATAAATGATCTCTCCTGGTGTATTGTGTTCTGCAAATAGTGTGTTGTAGGCTGACAAGACTTCCGTATCACGTGAGGCCAAGGCTGTTCCTCTTTAATATCAAAATATACTCTGTACTCAACGGTGCAGTTTTATGGTGTAACAACAACGACCTAACTCTAAGCCGCTCGGAAACACAGTTTATGGCTTTAAGATCTTCTCAAAAATTTTTGTTAACTTCTGCTGCTGTAACAAAGGGTCATAATAGCACCTATGCTTGGGATACTGTTTATTTTCTTTGTACAAGTTTAGGCATAACTCTTCATTTTGGGCTATACACTTGCCTGACATATAGAAAAAGACTGCTTTTGGTATTCGCGCAACAATTAAAGCTAGGTCATATTTATCCACTAATGCATTATGATCGCTATACTTTTCATTTATTTATAATTATATCAACTATGGTATAACTGTCTGGGTGAACACCTATCAATCGTACATCTCATTGCTGCAACACATACAGCGCTCACGTGAGTTCCACTCCATCCCCGTCTTCTCGTGCTATTTTAAGAGCGGAACTGTTGTAGGCCGCCGTAGATATTGCCGTTTGGCGATGAACTCTACAGGTGAGCATGCGCCACCAAGACTGGACAAGCAGCGCAACCCCAGTTGCGAGCGTTAAAACTCTGCTTGGGGAAGCAGAGCTAATCAAATGCGTGAGAGAGAGTGAAATAAAGAGAAAATATGCGGATGTAGTCGATGAAAACAAAAAAAAAATCAACAGAAAGAGAAGGAAAAAGAAGAGAGAAATGAAGGGAATGAAGACAAAGATAGAAAGACAAGAGGAGACAGGAAGAAAGAGCAAGACATAGAAATAACGTTCAGTAAAACTTCTAGCTGGGCGAGTCGGTTCATATTTCAAGATAAAGTGGTGTGCGCAAATAAATACAAGGATATAAAAATATGGGATAACGTTGCAATTGTCCCTGTCTCATATTTTCTTTGTCCTTATCTTTATTTGTGCACACCAGTTTTGCATAAAAATAATGAGGCACGTGAAAGCCACAGAGCAAAGATAGATATAAAAAACAGAGAGAAGTAAAAAAAAGAAATACATAAGAAGAGATAGTGATAGAGAGATATATTAAGATCGCAATAGCTTACGATGGGAACCGCTTGCTTTTGTTACCAATCAAATCATTATTCGCAGGCCGTCGTAACTCGGCACTTTGAAGCGAGGTATTCGCGGCGTTTCGGCGACGAATCGGACCTATTTTCAGCGTGATTCAACGTTGAGAAAGAACTTGACACGTTCACAGTGAACACCAAGCCGGCCGTTGGAAATCCTCGTTGCACTGAAGATTTCGTTGTCTATCGATAATCGCGCGCACGCACGCACGCACGCACGCACACACGCACACACACACACACACACACACACACACACACACACACACACACACACACACACAGGTGCCCCTACCGAAATTGGTTTTTAATATGCCCATAGAGAGTTTCTCACCGCGTGACACACAGTCACAGCAAAAAATAATTTCAATACTGCCATAGGGAGTCTCTAACCATGAAAACTGAACATCCGTGAGGAGTTTAACAGAGTCACGTGGTCTGTAAACTCCGTTATTAAGTAAGGGTTCTTCAACGACATGTGATGACTTCACTCCGCTACCTTGGAGTAAATAATTAGGGCAGGGAAGCTTTGGGAGCTCATATGCTAGAACTCCTACCTCGGCTGATATTTCCTTACAGTGATAGTTTGACTATCAATACGTGGCCCCTGGGGCACCTGTGCGCACCGTATACATCCAGACGAGATCACTACATGACTTATAAGTTTCTACTTGCTGTGCACACTTTGCGTTGAAGCAATAGATCACACGGAAATTACTTTGATAGCTGTAGCGGTCGCATTTTCTAAGGCCTTCGGTTTACGCACATAAGCTGCATATTAGATCAATGTTAGCTGTTAGTTTTAGTTTGTTCAACATTCCACTATAGTTGCTTTCACATTCATTGCTCTGTCCTTGTGCCGAGACTTTTTTGTGGACTCCTGGGTTCGTGCTTTCTTGTTCATTTACGTTGCCAATATATATATATATATATATATATATATATATATATATATATATATATATATATATAACGAATAATCGTTTTCAAGAAGTATACTTAGTGCTCTAACTTTTATTCTTATCTCTAAAACTTTTAGACTGTTATCTTTAAAAAAAATAGAAAAGCGATGGTATAGGGAGTTCTTGCGCCCGTATAAGACAGACTACCAAGAAAACGTCGCTTTGATCTCCTGAGCTCGGTACGTATTACTTTCTCCACTAAGCTTCTTCACCCAGAGTGGACAACCGAAGAGCCGTTTATCCCGGCCCACCGGCTCCTCTGCCGCTCGTTACCAACTTGTTACGCCGAGATACAATGTTGCGACACAGCGATAGAGGTAACGAGGTTCGAAGTGGCATAAAACGAGGTATTAAGGAGTAGATTTGACGCTTGCGTCACTATCGTTTGTGTTTGTGTTTGATGCAAAGGAAAAACAAGAAGTGCCAAATTGGATCCTATTAAACATACGAGAATGTGCTTGATGCAAAGGTCCAATCAGTTTTGGAGCATGCGTGTTTGCTCAAAGCCTAAAAGTCCTGATTTGCCTTATCGAACAGATACAGAACAGAAAGGCAATGTTCACTCTGAGGTGGTCTAAGCGAAGGAACAGCTTCACTGAAATAAAAAAAAACAGCCAGAATGGGAAGCCGTACCTTCTCGCAGTAGGTAATTGATTGATATTTGGGGTTTAACGTCCCAAAACCACTATATGATTATGAGAGACGCCGTAGTGGAGGGCTCCGGAAATTTAGACCACCTGGGGTTCTTTAACGTGCACCCAAATCTGAGCACACGGGCCTACAACATTTCCGCCTCCATCGGAAATCGCAGTAGGTAATTGCACTGAAAAATATATCATAAAAACACTGGAATTAATACACTTAACTAAAACCACGACATTATATGCCTAAAAATTCAATGATGGCCTTAAAAATCAAGAATGCCGAAGTAAAACGAAGCTTTACGCAAACCTTTTGTTCATACTTTACTGGAGTGGAATTGATTTTTTTGCGACCAAGTGTGCTGTTAGTAACACAGGCATGCTTTTTACAAGTTGTAACCCCCTCCTTACACCTCTTTGGGCAAAGCAGAGTATTTGTGAATAAAGAATAAAGAAAAAAGAAGCGGTTGGCATTGCCAGTATAGGAATCCTGATCACTGTTTAGAGGAGGCGTTTATCACCCCTCGCTGTCGATATACCACATAACCTTGAGGTCTAGTCAGCGTTCACTTGGTGGGTCTGCAGCAGTTTTTTAATGAACGGCTTTCAGCTCTCCCATAACAGAGCACCGAGTACACAAAATCATTAACTACTTTTTCTAAAGACACAATTTTTTATCGTCATTACTGTGCGTGTGCAGTCCGTGCAACAGAGTGGTTTAAAGACATACTGATGGTGTTTACATCTGCACAGTGGTTTTGGCGTCTCATATATTCAAGGACGGACTGCAAGTTCTTCAATATCCGCTCTGAGGTAAAACAAGCAAGTCGTATCTGTATCGGTCTTAAAATTGACGGAGGCAACAGCAGGGCGCAGAAGAAGAAAGAGGCTGCTTTAATACAGTGCATCGTTTTTATAGCATTCTATAAGTACACTGTGCATGTGCGAGCCGTATCGGCTGAGGTTGAATAGCACGTGGCTGATAATCTTCCTGCGGGTACAACAGACTGCTACAACAGACTTTACAGTACTATCTGCTGAAATTTTGAATTGTACACAAGGCGCCGAGGTGGCTTGTTGAAGCGTGTTGACCTTTTAGGAGGTGTGTGCGATGCGCAAGCATGTGTTGCATTTGGAGTAGTTGGGACTTCAGCGGGAATGACTGTAGAGTGGTGCTGGCGAGGAAGTATGACGGGCTGCTGTGCCGTATCTGAAGAGCCGCTGGAGGCTGCCTCATCACTGCCATCTGACGATTCGGTATGTCCTCTGCGGGAATCTGGACGGTGGGGCGTAGAAGGCATACTATATCCATCGTCACTTGACTCTACATAGTCCTCGCTTGTTCGAAGTTGGTGACGACGGTTGCGTCTGAGCACGTGGTGGGACCTCGTTTGCACAATTTAAGACCACGGGCCACCTGCATTATTGAACCTACCCTTACTCGGGAAGTAAAAGCAGCGCAAAAATACAGACAAGGACAGAGGAAGAGACACCTAAGCGCGGTGTCTTCCTCTGTCCTTGTCTGTTTTTGCGCTGCTTTTACTTCCCAAGTATGAATCACCAACTAGCCCAACTTTCGCTATTACTACCCTTACTCGACCACGCATTTTCCCGTATTCGAACTACGGCCCTGCGCTTTAGAGATAAGATTGGTTGACCTTTGTTTAGTTGGTGGTACTTTCCCACTTCCGTTCTGGCAACTTTGTTAAAATGAGGAACGTTACTTCTGAAGCGCCTGCCTTGCAGCAGCTCAGCCGGTGACCATCCGTCTTCCAAGGGCGATGAGCGATAGGCCAACAGACTTAACCAGAAGTTCCTCCTTGAGCTTGCACATTTTTTCAGAATACGCTTGACTATTTGGACGCCTTTCTCCGCCAGTCCATTGGATTGGGGGTAGCCAGGGCTTGATGTAGTCGTACTACTTCGCGAAGAGCGCGAACTCTTGGCTTGCGAATTGCGGCCCATTGTCCGTGCGCACTTCAACCGTAACTCCTTGGCGGGTGAACATAGCGCTTAGAGCCTCCACTGTGGTCCTTGACTTCGTGTCACGCAGTTTCTCGACCTCTGAGAAAAAGTTTCTCGACCTCTGGCAGCAAACAACAACATAAGATCATCCGGCATACTGAAATAGGTCTGCACCAACCCGATACCATGGGCATGTTGGAGTTTCACGCAAAAGAAGAGGCTCTTGCGGTTGCTTGTAGGCATATTTCTTGCAAGTGGGGCAGCTCTCAATAAGCCGAGTTATGTCACTGTTAAGTCCTTGCCAAAAAATTAGGCTTCTGGCTCTTTCTTTACACTTGCGCAAGCCGAGATGTCCGGCGGGAACCCCATCGAGAATTTCACGCCGCATGTTTCGCGGTACGACTAGTTTGCTCTCCTCCTCTAAAACTCCATTCATGACTGTCAGCTCCGTGAAAATTGTTTTAACTCGCCTTCGGCAGCGGTTACCTTGTCCATGACCACCTTTAGGTAGTCGTCATTTGCAGAAGCGTCGGCTAGTTTCCGGCACGTTTTTTTTTCGGTGACCAGGGTGCCCAAGAGTTGTAGCGCATGTAACGTTGGCTTTTTCCGTTGCACCGGCGTTGTCAGTTCCAGTTTTCAGGGACGCTCGCGAAAGCATAGCAGCTAAGACAAGCTTTTTTTTCCTGTCACGAACTGCAAAGAATAATCGTATTTCATTAGTCTTAGAAAAAATCTCTTTAAGCGCGGTGGCATGTCTGAAATTTCTTTAGATGCTATTGAAATTAGTGCCTTGTGATCAGTTACAGTCACAATTTTTTGACCGTACACAAATTGATAGAATTTTTCGCACTTGAAAGAAATACCTAGTGCTTCATTCTCAATTGGTGCATAGCGTTGTTCGGCTTCCGTCAGTATACGCGGTAAGCGTAGACAACTGGTCGCCAGCTGTTATCAGCCTGACATTGCTGTTATCAGCCTGACATTGCAGAAGCACAGCACCTACACTACTTTTCGAAGCATCACATGTCACCTTAATTACTTTTCTGCGGTCAAAGATGGCGAGCACTGGCCCTGAAGTTAAGATGCGTCCTACCGCTTTCCATTCGTTTGCGTGCTTTCCAGTTCACTCGAAAATCTTCCGAGACTTGATAAGATCACGCAGTAACGTGGTTCTTTCAGACAGGTAAGGTATGTACTTGCCAAAATAGTTTGGCACCCCGAGCATGCGCTGAACATCAGCCTTCGATTCTGATTGCGGCACACCTATCAAACTTTCAATAAGCTTCGGGTTAGGTGATACGCCTTTCGGACTGATCACATCACCCAAGAACTGTATTTCTGTCAAGCCAAATTCATATTTTTGTGCATTGCGTATCAAGCTTGCTTTTTCAGCCGCTTTCAAGACTGCCTTCAGTCGGTCTTGTTGCTCCCTTTCCGTTTTGCCCCAAACCACGATTTTGTCGATGTAAATGTGAACGCCTCGCAAGCCGTCGAAAACCTGCTCCAGTGTCTGTTGAAACACCTCCGGCACAGATGAAACACCGAAAGGCAGTCGACGAGAACCGGCGCATTCAGCATGGTATGGCCGATGGCGAAAGGCAGTCGAAGATATCGGTACCTGCCAAACTGGGTCGCAAAAGTACACATCTTGGATGTTCATTCGTCGAGCGGAATTCAGTGGAACCCGGAGTTCGCGTCCAATCTGCTAATGTAGGCGGCACCAGGGGGTTCTGCTTCGATATCTTCCCGTTTAGGCAGATGATAATGCTGCCTCTTAGTATGTTCACATATAAGCGCCTCCAATCGATGCATACCCTTGAACTGCTGGTCTTTATTCAGCATCAAGACTAAAAGACTCACCCAGCCTCTTGGGGCGGTTTGCTTCTTAATAATCCCAGCACGCTCCATTCTTTCCAGTTCCTCGCGAAGCGGCTCACGTAACGCGAGCGGCCCCCAGCGTGCTGGCTGGACGACGGCCACTGATCCTGGTTTCAGCACAATGCTGTAAGGCTGCTTAGGCATCCGAGACCCCGAAAGACGTGCTGAAAGTCCTTTAGTGCCTCATTCTCGTGTGAAGCGTCAACTGTGCCGACAGTGCGCCGAAAAAGATCCAAGCTTTTACTAGCATCCAAGCCATGTAGGGCCTGATCACGCTTGACAACGAAGAATATGATCTCTTTAGTTGTGTGCCCTACAGAGACAGTTTGTGACGTTCTCCTAAAATAATTAGTCACTCCGCCGTTGTATGCTCGAAGTACTGAATTTGAGGGCTTTAAACGACATCCCGTCACTATCTTCCGGTAAACTGCAAAGGGTAGGAGGTTGGCTTGGGAGCCAGTGTCAACCTTAAACTGTACTACTTGATTAGCAACATGTGCGGTTACTTTCCAGTCCTTCCCTTTCCTGCTTTCATAGCCAACTTGGAGGATTTCGGAGGTATCGTCAGCACACTCAACACCGTGCTCGGTTACATCCCTGACTTCGTCCTTGCGGATATGCGTCGGGCAGCAAACTGCGAAATGATAAAGCCTATTGCAGAAGTTGCATCGTTTGCCATAAGCCAAGCATTGGCGTGGTTTGTGCTGGCGGTTGCACTTCCTGCACTGATAATCGCGACTTTGACGCTGCTGGTATGTTCTAAACCTCGTTGCTGTCCGCTTTGAGATAGCGTCTACCGTATTGTCGCCTTCGTGCCAGACCATTCTCCTTTGAGCCAACACTTTTGCAACTTTGCACATTTCTTCTGCCTTCTGTAGCGTTAGGTTCTTTCCCTGAAGTAGTTTTTCACGTATTTTCATATCATTCGTGCCCAGCCCTACCTGGTCTCTCATCCCTGAACTTTTCGAATCACCGCAGTTGTGCTGCTCCGCCCGCCTCTTCAGGTCATGAAGAAATTTTTCGAGTTGCTCTCTCTCTCAGCTTGGTTCCTCTAGCGAAAGAGGTATCATTCATAAACTTCATTTCCTACATCAGAGCAGTAGGCTTCAAACGTTCGCACGAGGGTGCCGTATTCTTCCCGGTTTTCCCTGTTCGAGAACTGGAAGGTGTTGAACGCGTCAAGGACGTCGTCTCCAGACACGCTCAGCAGGAGGGCGGCTTTCGACGATTCGGTCTTGGGATGTCCTTTCGACGCAGTCGCCTGGAGAAACAGGTCAAATTTTTGCCTAAGGCGCTTCCTGTTCGAAGCCAGGTTACCAGTCAGCTGCAGAGGTTCTGGGTGTTTTAGTTTTATCCATGCTTCTTCGCGGGCGGCCGGGGCACTGCTTCTGACACCATGTATCGCCCTTGAAAGTGACGGAGGCAACAGCAGGGTGCAGAACATTAAAGAGGCTGCTTTAATACAGTGCGTTGTATTTACACCGGGTTAACTGGCGGAACATGGGAGAGGCCTTTGTCCTGCAGTGGACGTAGTCAGGCTGATGATGATGATGTATTTACAGCAGTCTATAAGTACACTGCGCATGTGCGAGCAGTATCTGTTGATGGTGAATAGCACGTGCCCGATACAGAATCCTGCATAGATGATACTAATAATTGTGAAGAGGATTTTTTTTACGTCAGTGCTCAAGTACAGCGCTTACTTTTAAATATTGTAACCATGAATATGGAGATCGGACGATAATCTCATATTCATCTGCGATAAGGTATTGACCAAGACTAGCCAGCTGCAGCCGATAAAGGTGAAGTTTGCAATGAGCCACGCAAGATTTAAAACAGTGATAGTGAAGACTAATCTGGTTGCTTCAAGGTTCTTTCTAAGCCTTAGATATAGGTTATGCTAGTTTGGTGAAGCTCCAGATGTAATAACTCGCGCTCAAACTAAGCGTTTGAAGCTTTCGTGAACCTACGGCGCGTAGTCCTTGGCACAGACGCCCACGGGCGTAGCCAGAAGTATTTTTCGCGGGGTGTGGGGCCACAGGTTTGATTTTGGTGGGGACACCCCCTTGAGATGGTCACTTTTTCCTCTCTACGCCATGGCTAAACAATACTTCCGAGAGGGTGGCACGGGCCCGTGTGCCACAACCTAACAGGCCCTGCAGACCCTTCAGGCACCTGCAGACCCTTCCATCGTTTCGATGTGTTCTTAGAGCCACTGTTGGCTTTCCCGTTGCCTAGTATTGTCTCGCTGTACGCACTCGGGGTCTGCGACTCGCCGCCGTTGCTTCGCGGCCATTTGTTCGGGTTTTGCCTTTTTCGATGTTAGTGCACCAATGGTGAGTAGTGGGACTCATACGCAACTTGTGTGGCACATGACCATTTATGACAATGATGGTTTTCTCTTAGGCCACACATACTACAGCTAGCTTCAATAGCCTCACTGTTAAAAACAAGTATTTGGGAAAAATTTAGCCGATTTGATCAACTCTAACTTTGTCCTCGAATAGTTGCAAAGTGTGAATACGGAGGTTTGTGCCATGTGACAAAAAAAAAGAAAACAGTAAGCATTCGTGATATGAAAAAAAAACACGCTTCTCGGGAGGGCTGTGTGAAACCGCTACTAAATCTAGAATCATTCCGGCGTGCAGTTCATTGTTCTGTGGCGCGCGCACAACGAACATTGTTTGCCGTCCAATGAGACAGTTAACAGCAACTTGGACTTGAGGCTATAAATCGCTTAGTGCATTAGCCATCGGTTGGGGTGTAGGCTGCAATCGATTATGCTCCGAGAGAAGACCTCATGCAGAGATTGTTCACGGAAGTGTTTTATTGCTCTTTGCTTCTTCCCTCCGCATTGTCTTAATAGAATATCTTCCAAGTTATCCAGGTTCCTTTGATCCTATATTTCGTGATTACGGTAAAGTTGATAAAAAAACATTTCGAGTTTTTGTTAACTGACAAAAGCTCCCTAAAGGGCTCTTCAATTAATGCGATCCTAATACTGTGGCTTTTAAAAAAAATTAATGATGTTTCTTTGAATCGTCATCGCGCAGCCATTAACTATATTTCTGAACAGTGAAAATACCACGTGGCCGCAACTGTCGTTCTCCATACCCAGAATCGCACACTTATGGCTTTTATATTTCCTCTAGATCCGACGCTTATGTCCCTGCGCTTAAGATCTTTAAATGTATGTTATTTTTCTTATTGCTGTGAAAGATTGCAATAATTGGCTTGTTTGCAGTAATAACTTGCAGTAATAACTTGCATTGATTCTTTGTTGTTGTTTTAAGCATAGAACTCACTACTCTTTGTCAAACCTTGGTGCTTGAAAGTACTCGAAATGAATAAATAAGTAAAGAAATGAATAAATAAATAAATCTTAAGCAAAAAGGCATGTATGGCGCACATTTTTTTCCTTTGAAGCAGCCAGACCTTGCTCTATTCTTTACCAGGCTGATTTTTCTTGTGATCGTTTTGAAGCCAAAATGATTGCTTAACCATGAGAATAAACAAAAAGAGAGTATACCAAATGCCTCGATAAGACGCGAAAAAGTTCAGCGGACGTCAAGCGCGATTTCCTTTTGTTTCAGGCATGTCCAGATGAATATAAATATGAATATAAACAACAGACAGGTGAAGACACCTCCTGTCTCCCCCCCCCCCAAAATTATATATATATATATATATATATATATATATATATATATATATATATTGATATAAAGTATCACTACCAGGAAAAACAAGGGAAGCGTTGGCAGAGAAGGAAGACGACGTTGCCTCCACTGCGATTCCCCTGAGTGGGTATGAGCCATGGCGGTGATCATCATCATTGGACGGTGATCGCGGACTCAGGGCCCATTAAAACCCCCATTAATTTACCTCGCCTTGTGTAACATTAATTTACCTCGCCTTGTGTAACAATTTGGTGGAAGTGCTGGGTAGGACGAACCCAAAGACGGGAGCTTCACTACCAGGACTTCGTCGCAGCCGCCGCCTCGCCGGACTTCCACCTTTACCGATCGTAATGGCCCAAGAGCAGCCATCCAACGCTTCGAGGCCAACTACGATGGGTTCCGTGCCGTACTACAGAGTGCCACCAAACTTCGGCGGGACCTCAGGAGAAGACGTCGACGTGTGGCTCAAGAACTACAAGCGGGTGAGCAGAAGCAATGGCTGGGACTCGAACGAACAGCTCAATCATGTCGTATTCTCGTTAACTGACACCGCCCTTATGTGGTACGAGAACCACGAGGACATGTTAACGACTTGGGAACGTTTTGTTGAAGAAGTGCAGAAGTGCTTCGGCGATTCGGACGCAAAGAAGAAACGCGCGGAGCAGACATTGTCTCAGAGGGCACAGCTTCCAGCAGAAACATGTACGACATACATTGAAGAAATATTGAAGCTGTGCAAGATCGTGAATGGGAGGATGTCTGAAGAAGACAAGGTTGGACACGTTCTCAAGGGTATAGCCGAAGACGTGTACAATTTCTTAATTGGGAAAGACTGCTTGAACTCCGTGTCCGACGTGATGAAGCACTGTCGTACCTTTGAATCCCTCAAGATGCGACGAATTTCTCCGAAATTCGGCCGCCTGTCCAACGTCCCCACTGTGGCTAGTGTTGAAACAGTGCCGCCTAACGACCTTGCTTTGACCATACGGCAGATCGTTAGAGAAGAGCTGCTTCGATGTCAACAGAGCTATCATCGCCCCAGCGATTTTCAGGATGGGTACGTAAGCGAACCAGAACGTGTGCGAACTCTTGCTTCTCTTCCACCATGGCAACCATCGATAAACGCAACAGACGCTTATGAATATCAAGGCACACGGCAGGCAGGCTGGATTCTCCCGTCAACCACCTCCCAACTACGAACGAAGTTTTCGCCCACCTGTTTACCCAACATCGCCTCCCTACAGGGCCCCCGAAGGACGGTACCACTATCCCATGCCTTCCGAGAGGAGTCGTTACTCTGAGCAACAACGTGCCCCTCGAACAAGTCCGGTATGCTACAACTGTGGTGTCCCGGGTCATATCGCACGTTTTTGTGACCACCGCCCATATCAGCGACAGTCTTGGCCTTTGTATCACCAACATTTCGACTATCCGCACTCCACGTCACGGAAACCACGCGCACCTACCGGGTCACGCTACCCCTCGCCGGCCTCTGATCGAAGTTTGACGCCACCTCCAGCTCCCCGTGCTCCACGATCGCCGTCGCCACGGCGACGCGCACGTACACCGCCGCCGGAAAACTAGTCGGTGCGGCCAGTGGGGGTGAAGCCGCAAAATCACAGGTGCTATCTACAGATATACCCCCGTCAGCGTTTATGTTGAAGAACAAAGTTCGTGTAGTTGTCGATGGAGTGGCTACTATGGCACTTGTGGATACAGGCGCGACAATTTCGGTGATGAGTGTAAATTTTAAGAACCTGCTAGGACCAAAAGTGATGTTTTGCCTGAACCGTGGGGTGACATTTCGTGGTGTAAGTGGTGACGTGTTGTGTCCGGTTGGATATTGTACTGCGGACGTGTCGCTGTGTGGCAAGGTGTATTGCACAGAGTTCGCGGTTATTCCGCGGTCTACACATGACGTTATCTTGGGTATTGACTTCTTGTGTGAGTGTGGGGCAACTGTAGACTGCAGAAGTGGGCATCTTTCTATACACGGTACTTTCCCAACGGCGCTCTTGGAAAATTCTTGTCCGGAGGAATGCATCTTTTTCGTCTCCGTGGATACAGTCGTTCCTGCATTTTCTGCTGTGTGTGTTCCTGTGACATGTTCCAGTAACAACTGTGGCACGTTTGACGCCACGCTCGAACCGATTCCCTCGGCATGCCTGAAAAAGAACATTCTCATTCCCCATTGTATAGTGTCAGTCGTTGATGGACGGGCAGGTGTGTGGACATTGAACAGTTCCATGGAGCCTGCAATTCTGCCAGGCGGCATGAAACTTGCAGTATTTAGACCCGAGTCATGTACGACGCTGGTTGCGCTTGTTGATGCTACAAGCCAAAAGGAACATCTAGGCTTAGAAGGTTCAGAAGATGCACAATTGCTACAAATGGTCAGCAAGTCACTTGACCAAAGCAAACGTCATACCCTGCTCGACGTTCGGTCTAAGCACTCGAAAGTGTTCGATTGTTCTAAATACAGCCAAAGGCCCTTAATCCCAGCGTCCCGGATACGTCATCAGATCCACACCGAATCGGCGCATCCCATTAGGCAGAAACCTTACCGAATGGCACCATCGGAGCGCAAGATCATCAACGAACAAGTTCAAGAGATGCTGGAAAAGGGAATAATACAGGAATCGGCGAGTCCGTGGGCTGCTCCCGTCATTTTAGTGAGGAAGAAGGATGGTACGTGGAGATTTTGCGTTGACTACCGCCGACTGAATTCTGTTACCAAGAAAGACGTCTATCCACTGCCGCGCATCGATGACGCTCTAGACTGCCTGCATTCCGCGTCCTACTTTTCATCTGTTGACCTGAGATCAGGTTACTGGCAAATTCCGATGCACGCAGCTGACAAAGAAAAGACGGCATTTGTTACAACCGACGGACTTTACGAGTTCAACGTTATGCCATTCAGATGATGTAATGCTCCTGCGACATTCGAAAGATTTATGGACTCTATATTGCGTGGTTTAAAATGGCATATATGTATGTGTTACCTTGATGATGTCGTAATTTTTGGCCGTACGTTTGAGGAGCACAACACTCGCCTAGACCTCGTGCTCAGCTGCATTGAAAAAGCTGGCCTTGTATTGAATTCAAAAAAGTGCCACTTTGGCGAGCGACAGACATTGGTGTTAGGACATCTCGTCGATAAAGATGGCATTAGACCTGACCCACAAAAGACCGCGGCCGTTGAATCGTTCGAGCGTCCTAAATCTGTGAAACAACTGCGTAGCTTTATCGGGCTCTGCTCGTATTTCCGCCGGTTCGTACCCAAGTTTGCGGATGTGGTTCACCCCCTGACGAGCCTTCTACGCAAGAACAGCCTGTTTCAGTGGACCTCCGAGTGTGATGCCGCTTTTCACAAGCTGAAGTGTTTGTTAACTTCGCAGCCAATACTTCGACACTTGAATCCTTCGTCGCCCACAAAAATTCACACAGATGCAAGTGGCATCGGTATCGGTGCCGTTCTCGTTCAGCGTTCTGGCAAGAAGGAACACGTTGTGGCGTACGCAAGTCGTTCTTTAAGCAAGCCTGAACGCAACTACACAGTGACCGAACAGGAATGCCTAGCAGTAGTCTTTGCCGTGCAACGGTTTCGCTCATACATCTATGGTCGCCCGTTCACTATCGTCACAGATCACCATTCCCTGTGTTGGCTGATCAACCTTCGTGACCCATCCGGCCGCCTCGCACGATGGGCCATTCGTTTGCAAGAACATGTCTTCACCATCTCATACAAGACTGGCCGTCTACACGCTGATGCGGATTGCCTCTCCAGAATGCCACTACCATCGACAGATTGTGAAGGCGATAACTTTGACCACCTTATCGCTTCGCTGTCGTCTGGCTTTCCCGATGCCGTGACTTTCGCCGCTGAGCAGCGTAATGACCCAAGCTTGAAAGCTCTCTTCCCTGGAGCGAGAAATTCATTAAGCGAAGGCCGATTCTGCGTCCGAAATGGTCTTCTTTACCAGAGAATCTTGTCCACGACGCGCGCCCGCTTTCTGCTGGTTGTTCCTGCGTCCCTCCAATCGTCTGTCCTGCGTCTCACGCATGATGACCCCACCTCTGGCCATCTAGGCACCGCACGAACACTTAGTCGCACGAAAAAGCGGTTCTATTGGCCGAAAATGAGCAAAACAATTCAGAACTACGTGGCCAGCTGTATGCAGTGCCAGAGCCACAAGCGGCCCTTCTCGGGTCCAGTTGGTCACCTGCAACCTGTAAAGCCTTCCGGTTCCCCTTTTGAAAAGGTCGGCATTGATCTGATGGGACCATTTCCACGCTCCTCAAAAGGTAACCAATGGATAATTGTATGCGCCGACTACCTGACGCGGTACTGCGAGACGGCTGCCTTATGCTCCGCCACGGCACTCCAGGTTTCGGAGTTCCTGTTGAACTCAGTCATCCTCCGACACGGACCTCCTCGCGTGATAATAAGTGACCGTAGTCGACAATTTACCGCTGATATTGTCGAATCATTACTTCGTTTGTGTGCCTCCAAGTTCCGACACTCAACTGCGTATCATCCGCAAACTAACGGTCTCACCGAGCGCACGAACCGAACGTTGATCAACATGTTGTCAATTTACGTCGCCTCTGACCACAAAAACTGGGATGAAGTATTACCGTTCGTCACGTACGCCTTCAACACGTCGAAACACGAAACGACAGGCTATAGCCCTTTCTATTTGCTCTACGCTCGCTCGCCTCGACATACGCTGGACACTATCTTTCCTTTTGTCATCCATGACGATTTAACAATTGCTGAAACCTTGTGTAGTGCGGAAGAGACCCGTCGACTTGCCTGCTTACGTACACTGGCAGCGCAAGAGTCATCCAAAACTCGCTACGACAGTCAACACAGGCAGGTAACCTATGCCCCCGGTGATCTAGTGTGGGTGTGGACCCCAATACGCAGACGTGGCTTGAGCCAAAAATCTACTGGCACACTATGCCGGTCCTTTTGTGATACTCCGTCGTGTCAGCGAGGTCAACTATGAAATTGCACGTGTCACCACTAGTGGCCGACGTTCATGCAAGACGGAGGTGACGCATGTTGCCCGCCTGAAGCCGTTTACACGAAGGATGCAAGAATGACTCGCCCAGAGGGCTTCGTCTGAGAGAGGAGGAATGATACAAAGTATCACTACCAGGAAAAACAAGGGAAGCGTGGGCAGAGAAGGAAGACGACGTTGCCTCCACTGCGATCCCCCTGAGTGGGTATGAGCCATGGCGGTGATCATCATCATTGGACGGTGATCGCGGACTCAGGGCCCATTAAAACCCCCATTAATTTACCTCGCCTTGTGTAACAATATATATATATATATATATATATATATACAGTATAAAAAGAGGTCGACAAACGTGCGAAAAAACACTAGTTTTACTAACGTTTCGGCAGGTGGGCCTGCCTTCGTCATTCACTCCGACGAAGGCAGGCCCACCTGCCGAAACGTTAGTAAAACTAGTGTTTTTCGCACGTTTGTCGACCTCTTTTTATACTGCATTTTCCACCGGATCCATTGAATATCACCCCACCATATATATATATATATATATATATATATATATATATATATATATATATATATATATATATATATATATATATATATATAGTGTGTGTGTGTGTGTGTGTGTGTGTGTGGAAAGAACTCTTTACTTAGCGCTCGTTTTTCTGTATTTTAGCGCAATATTGATGAGATGTAACAGACAATTACGGCAAGAAAAGTATAAGGGAAGTTTATAAGACCATACTGTGATGTAAATGTGAAGAAATAAAAGTGGGTGAAAGGTAACTTGGCATGTGGAGGAACCAAACCTGCGATCTTGGAATGACGCGTTCGATGCTCTAACGATTGATCTTTTCACCCACTTTTTTTTCTTCACGTTTACACTATAATTCGGTCTTATAACTTTCCCTATACTTTCCTTAGCGTGATTGCTGTCTTTTAGATCTTATTATATATATATATATATATATATATATATATATATATATATATATATATATATATATATATATATATATATATCCTGATAAAGTCCAGACTCTAGGCCGAAACGTCGAAATAAACCACGTTGTGACCGCTCACGGAGGGTCTACTTGACTATATATATATATATATATATATATATATATATATATATATATATATAATCTATTTGAGCTAGACTCGTCGCTCTTTGATCCTCACGGTATTAAATTCTCGAGTCGGCGATGAAGACCAGCTACCTGCAGCAATGCATTCATATTTTGTACTTTGAAGTCTCTCGTTTTATCGCTCCTTTAACCCCTCCCTGAAGGCTCCTCAAAGAGCTATCTTTCGCAGCCAACTGTATCGCTTTACTTCAACCATTTGCAGCCCCGAAGCACGTATACCATCAGGCCTGGTTGCACATCCTTGAACGTCAAACTAACGATGCTTGTTATAAAGGCGGAGTCCTTTGCCACAATTCCAGGGGGAAAAGAGAGAAACAAATTTCTGACGCTGCAGCGGAGATTCCAGAAATGCTTCTCTTTGGCGACATTTTGCTCCTTAAAACGTTCGTCAGCAACACCTCGATGAACGGCAGAACTTTCTCAAAGGGACACTATAGGCAACTATTAGGTCGACGCTGATTGTTCAAATAGCGTTCAAGAAACCTCGTAGTGTTACATTTGGGCCAAGGAAGTGCTTATTTTGAAATAAAATAATGGTTTAGTGGCCCGCATCAATGATGATTCATGCAGTGAACTTTTCCTTTTTTTAGGGAATTTTCGCCTGTCATTTCGAGCCAAACGGAAAAAAGGTAATCTTCGTGATATTGCAGGAAATTTCAGGGCTGGTATATTTATGGAGGTTGATAATTAGCGGTCACAGTGCACCTTCATGTGCAGTGACTGGTTCTGACGCATGCACAATGCAAGCATAGCCTTTGAGATTGGTTTTTATATTTACGCGAAGCGATTTCTGGCTCACTAGTAGTGTTATACTTGAGCATTTAATGTGCAGTGTACTGAAAGCATATGAATTAATGGAGTCATGCTTTTGTTGTGCGGTAGTGAAGGGGCTAGTCATAATATTAAAAGTCACCAGTACGTTTGACACGTGTTAATATAACATGTGCGCGTAGATAGGGGCGGAAATTAGTACTGTTCTCTAGCAAATTTTGCTGAGATTTTTGTCAACAGTTGCAGTGGAAAATTCAAGAAATAGAGCATTTTTAGGTGTATGAATGAGATTTTTTCGGCGTAGTACGGAACATTGTTGGTCCGTATCGGATGGCGCATTTCTAATTACCTGCCTCCAGTATAATATCTCACATCACTGTTGCCGTGCAAAACGTTGCCCGTCTGTACTGGGTGGCCGCCGTCACTACTAGCCGCAGGATGAAAGCAGCGGGAGCCACAGCAGTAACAATACCCATTGAACAATTTTCTGCCATTGGCTCTGAAATGGCAGCCGTGCTTGGTTCAGCCGAGGCCCGCCAGATGGCACAACCTGTCCAGTTTAATCAGGCGAAAATGAAACAGAATCGAAAGTTGGGATAGTTGGATATGCATGGTATAACTGTCAGTTCAAGCGCACGAATAAACAGAAAGGAAGAGACGACAAGCGCTTAAAATGGAACTTTTAAACCACTCGCGTCATTTCCTATTTGGTGGTTCTTTATTTCCATGAATCAAACATAAACGAACAAGCAGCATTTTACAACGCTTCTTGATGCACCAAAAGCCTTTCTAGTGCAGATAGTTCGATTAATAGTGAATAATTGTAGGCCCTAACTCCGACATAATAGAGATCATTTTGCGAATGTCCTACTACGGCGCTTGCGTTTTCGTGCATTTACCTTAGTTTCTCGATTAGTAGGGCACTACTGTTTGTGGTATTGTCGTTTTAGACGTTGTCATTCAATCAGCTTATACTCTCACGTAAGTCGTTATTCAACACTAGTGTTCATTTAAAGAGAAATACTTTCGTTCATGTATACACAATGGAATTACGACAGAATAGTTCCTAAATATATGAAAAGTACGACGCTTATAGCCATGACTGTTTTAGAAGAATGCTTAGACGAACATCAGCTCCCGGGCCTGATGGAATATCATACAGAGCCCTGTGTCACCTTGTTGAGTGTGCGAGGACTGCCCTCCTCGAGATATAGAACGATTCGTGGCGAGAGGGCACCCTCCCAGTTAACTGGAAGACCAGCCGTTTGGTTCTATTACTGAAGCCTGGCAAGTCACCATTGGTGCTCACATCATACCGCCCGATTGCACTGGCTAGTTGCTTGGGCAAAGTGATGGAGAGGATGGTACTTGGACGGCTAGAATGGTTCCTGGAGCATCACAACATCTACCCGGACGCTATGACGGGATTTCGCCGTGGCCGGTCATCAATTGATAGCGTCATAGACCTGGTCAGCTACGTGCAACACGAAAAAGGCCGTAAGCGTCTCTGCGCCTCTTTATTTCTTGATGTTAAAGGGGCGTACGATAACGTCACACATGAAGCTGTCCTCACCGCTCTCAAGGAGGTAGGAGTGGGTGGTCGGATGTTTCAGTGGCTACGCAGCTATCTCTCTGAGCGATCCTTTTTCGTGAGAACCGAGGATGGTGACACTTCACTACATTACAGCCACCGTGGTGTTCCCCAGGGGGGCATACTTAGCCCTGTACTATTCAACCTGACGCTAATAGCTCTCAATGAGAATCTGCCAAGTACTGTAAGATTGTCAATGTACGCGGACGACATCTGCGTTTGGACGTCTGCAGTAACACGTCTACAGCTGCGAGCGTGAATTCAGAGAGCTGCCACTCAAGTTGCTATTTACCTCCGTCAACGAGGTCTGGAAATTTCCTCTGAGAAATGTGCACTTGTGACATTTACGCGCAAACCAATGCAGAACTACAGCGTTGTGATAAACAGCGAAAGGATACGTCACCTCCGGTCATACAAGTTCCTAGGTGTTATAATTGACAGAGATCTTTCATGGAGCTCACATTTATCATACATGAAAAGGCGATTGACAGGCATCTGTCATTTGTTCAAGTTCTTCACTGGAAAGAACTGGGGAATGTCCACAACTGCTATGTTGCGACTATACAGGATTCTTTTCCTAGAATTCCTTCGGTACAGCCTACCTGTGTTAACCAACGCAAGTAAAACAAGCATACGAATGCTTCAAAGTGTCCAGGCTCAAGCACTCCGGATATGTTTAGGCTTGCCCCAAAGTGTGTCAACAGCGGCAACTATCGCAATCACAAGGGACAACCTCATCAAGACCCACATTAATGTGGAAGTGCTGAGGACACATATACGACACCTTGCTCGAACCTCTCGACATCACCTAGCCTCTCTACCAGTGGTCCGACCATGCACATCTTACTGCAAAACAGTGACCGCACATGGTAAGTCGATCCCAACTTCGTTCTCTCCGGCCGCTAGACCTGTGACTCCGCCATGGTGCCACGCTCAGCCATGATTATTAATAACACAGCTGGCGTCCAGAAAAATGCCAATTTGTCGTCACCGGCTCTTAAACAGCTCACACTACTTCTCTTGTATGGAAATTATCAAGACTCCACACATATATACACTGACGGATCGGTTCAGACGGACAGCTCTACAGGAGCAGTAGTGATACCAAGGTTGGCCACGACAATTAAATTCAAGACATCTCACGCAACAACATCAATGGCAGCAGAATTGGCAGCACTTCGTGCCGCGTTGCAATTTGTAGTTGATCAACCTACACGCAAGTGGACTATTTTCTGCGACTCGAAGGCGGCATTGCAGTCTCTACTATCAGCCTTACGCCGTGGACCACACGAGCAGCTGGTACTAGAGATAGCAGAGGTTATACACAACCTGACTGAGAAAGGGCACCAAATTACATTTCAGTGGTTGCCCAGTCACTGCGGAATCATCGGCAATGAACGGGCCGATCAAGCTGCCCGCTCAGCCCACACAGAAGATCATAAACTGCGACTACCACTTTCTAGGACAGATGCTGCACGAAAGCTCCACAGGCTTGCTCGCCAGCAAACCACATCACAATGGAATCAGCCACACTTCAAGCATGCCCGACTGTACTCGCTTGACCCTACACTAAGTCTTCAAGTCCCGTCAAGGCTTTGCCGAGCAGACCAGACCCTGTTATGTAGGCTGTGGTAGGGCGTTGCGTTTACCAATGCCTACGTTTTCCGCATTGGGATGGCCGACACCGCAGCCTGTGGCCACTGTGGCAAAGATGAAACAATTCAACATATTCTTTGTGAGTGCCTAGCGTGTAGTAAACAACGACTATGCCTTCGCAGGGAACTCAACAAATTAGATGATCAACCTCTGTCGGAGCAGGGAATTCAGCAGTATCGTCAGGATGCGACTTCACAGAAGAGGGCCCTGAGGGCGCTACTGCACTTTTTGCGATCGACCGGCCTTACTGAACGATTGTAGCTGGACGCCTTTCTGTGTGTGTTTTCGTTTTTTTTATGAGTGCGCGTGCGTTTTCTTTTCTCTATCTACCCCCTCTTTCTTGCCTCTACTTCTCCGCCCCCAGTGCTGGGTAGCAAACCAGATGCTAATATCTGGTTCACCTCCCGGCCTTTCCTTTCTCACTCTCTCTCTCTCTCTCTCTTAGAAGAACGCTGTGGATATTGAGCGTTTTGGTTTCTCGCCCGAAATACATTTCCGTTTTTTAGGACTAGCTGACACAATGTTTCGAATAATGGGGGCTGGAATGACTGAGACAGTTCTCCAAGATAGCTCTTTTAGGATGTTGTCTGTAACACCGGTCTATATCCAAAAATAGCCCGTGTTGTAAATAACTTCGCATGTAGTAGAAATTCATTCAAGACAGAGGTTCTGGGCAAGAGAGAGAGAGAGAGAGAAAACATTTTATTAGGTATACATAACCAAATTACATGGAGGGGAGCCCTGGTCCGCGTTTTCTATGATGATCAACGTCACCAACCAGGCCTGTTGAACCAGATGAAAGCTTGCAAAGATGAAACAATTACTTGCAGGTAATGTCAGTGCTGCCAACGTTTGGACAAGTGGGCTAGTCTTCGTCGTTGTGTCAACTCAATGAAGACGAGTACACTCTTTGGTCTAGTGACATTCACTGCTCCATGAATTTTTCATGTCGACATGTAATAGGGAGAATATCAAATGGGATATTCAGGTTTAACAGTGTAAGTGCCTCAGACAGGCTGGCTGACGTTTCCAATGGAAATCCTATGTTTGTCAAAGGCCTTCTATGATAGGTGCTCCTGTCAAAACGTCCGCCAGCCTGTCTGAGGCACTTCCGCTGTTCACCCTGATTATCCCACTACGTTGTTTCCATCTGCAGCTCCCATCTTCATTTAGGGAGAATATGAGGCATTTGATGATAACTAAGAGTTGGACAACAATAAAGGAGTCGACGTAGAAGCTACTTGGAAAGGGAGAGAAATGTCAGGGAGGTTAACCGAAAAAGAAATATCTGGTTGAATACTCTTCACTGGAGGAAAATGAAGGAGATGTGTAAAGGTAAGCTAGATAGGAATGAGAGAGAGGCAAGCAGGAAGCAAAAAACAAACAAAACGCACAAACGTATCAAGATAGTTCAACGAGGAGGGGTACTCGCACAAACTTCAACAGCGCTTTCGTCGCTTTGCAGCGGAAAACTCAATCTTTCCGGCGTTTCAAGATTGATGCGTGCAAACACCGCCGAGTAGGACTATCTCTGGAGTCTGTATACAATATTTTCAGTGGTTTCGTCAGTGCCACAATGGTCACATAGGGCGCTGTCTGCTCATCTGTTGCGGCCAGAAAAGGTGTTCGTAAAAGACATCCCAAGCCTCATGTGGCAGTGAACGGTTGTCTGGAATCGGGGTAGGCCACATGGAATAGTAAGTTTTAGGCACAGATTCAGGTGGTGAAACTAGTGTAAAAAAACTGGGTGTTTCTATGTAAACCTTGGAATATGATGCACGAGTGTATCAATCTTTGCTGGTGTGTCATTGTTGATGGTGGAATAGGTTACCTAACACTTTTTTTGAGCATTCTTATCTGCATCATCCACAAGTTCATTACCAGCGATGCCACAGTGACCGGGTAACCAGCGAAAATTTGTTTCTTACTTGACGGTACAGTAGTCGTATTTCAAATACCTAATGGTAGTGAGGCCCGTGACGCAGAGAAGTTCGCAGGCACTGAAGAGCTAGTTTCTAAACAGTAAAAATGTTTCATTTTAGTGGTACTTGATTATACAGAGTGCTCTGAGAAGTGTCGCGGGCTTTGCGACTGCCGATATCGTTAGTGTAACATTTAAAACTGAATGTTTTTTTTAAGTTTTTGCTGGAAGGATCACAGCTCCCACAGTTGTCGAGCCAATCATGTGGTTTACCACAAGGGTTTTGTGTTGTTCATGCATCATAAGTAGTCAGCTGCAGCTGCTTTAAAGCTAGTGAATAGAACTCCTTGCTTTGGAATCCCTGACACTGTCAATGGGCGTAGTTCAGGTTGGTACAAACACCATGAGGGGAAAGAGGGGGACAGGAAGCGTTTCACAGGCGTGTGGTCTTTTGGGAAGCATAAACAGTAAGTCAGCGTTCTCTTGCACTCAGTCACTCGGTCAGTCTTCTGGCAGAGAAGTGAAAGTGTGGGCAAGGGCACAAGCAACGTGCCTATATGGAGTTTAAGCATCTTCAGAGTAATGTGCATTGAGGCTGGATGATGTTTGGCGCTTACGATCATATCCGCTGTTGAAGTACAGGTGGCAATCAAGGCAAACTGTGAATGCAGGGCCCTGCGCGCTTTCAACTGTGCGTATTCTACTTTTGTAAGCGTTCGTCAAATAGCACTGTACCGCCGGTACACCCTGAAACAGCGTTCCGTACAACTACAACATCGCCCGCACTGACGTGCTCGACGTTTTTTTTTTCCTATGAACTTTAACGGTGGTCGTTAGGTGTTCCTTTCGAGTAGCTGCATGGGTAGGATTACTATGTATTGATGGTGGCCCCTGATAACCTTTGTTTCTTGGCGCAGCAGACAGTTTGCCCATTGATGGCGATGTAATACGACAACATTGCCTTTCGCGCAAAGACGCAATCAATGCCAAATGTTTTAGGAGAAAGGTCATATTTTTGTTCTCCAAAATACGGCGATACAGAATTTGCGGCTTCCTGAAGCCGTGAACACACCTTAGGACGTGTTACACCAGACATCTAAACACAAATATAATCCACATAGATAAATCTCTGCACAACTGGTGTGCGTTCCATGAGACCGATTATAACAAGGCGGGATAGTGCAGTACTCCACTTTGAGGAACAGCACGGTGTGTTTAATGCTTAGAAATCAGCCCATAAGCTTGCACACACAATGATAATATAGTTCGTTAGCAATAGATCCAGCGGTACGTTCGCCTACCCAAACCAGTTGACTCGAGGGCGTCCAGCGTGGCTTCGTGTGAAACAATGTCATTCGCACTTTTGACATAAAAAATTATTGCGAATATCTATCTACTAATTTTATCGCGCTGAACGTATGTTACCAGGTCAATGACATTGTCAAGTTAACAACGAAGGTGGTGAAAGCCGGCCATTGTGTGTAGGTATAGTATAAAGCGTTCTAGAACCATTCGAGTCTTTAGCCTTATCAGCTTCGCTAAGCAGCTAGCCATTACTATTGAACGGTACGACATCAGCTCAAGGGGTTATTTTCTAGCTTTAAGAAGGTGAACCGAATGTCTTGTTTTCTATTTTCTGGAGACTGCTCCATCACTCCAAGACTCATCGAACACGTCTAGCAAAGCACTTCTAGCCCGATAACCGAGGTTCCCTAATAGGTGGTATGATTATATGCCATACGGCCCAGGCGACGACGATTGACTGCAGGAGGCAACAGCTACGTCCAGCTTTTCCAAGAAAAAAGGCTGGTCTATGCAAGGGTCAAGTGAATGTGTATGGCCTGTTAGTAAGAACTTCAGTACAAGTGGATGGGCCTTCAATCTTCCTGCAGAAATCTTCCACTATCTTAATATCAATTCTTTTTTGGACACTTGCTAAGGCTATAAACAGAAATTGTTGCCCGGGAAAACTATTTAGGCCTTGCACGGTTTCTGAAAAAGCACTTTGCGACGGAAAATTATTAGTCATATAATAAAAGAAGGGCGCACCTAGTGAAGGATACGTTCAACATAATCCTATCATCTCAGACGGTTAATGAACAGGGCACTAAGTTCGAATCGCGGATTTCATTTGACTGCACGAAATACTGTGGGCTTAAGAATACCTACCGTCTGTTCGGTACAGAATGAAGCTTGCGCGATAGCATTTAGGTGAGTGCGCCGTTAATTTAAGTGTCGAAGCCGCTATGGGATTAATCATCCCGAAAACCAAGTATCCAGCACTGCTGCAACGCTGCACTCGATCATTAGCATGCATTTCGCGTTGCAGAACCTCCAATTCCGTCTCTGGGAAATTTTTATCCAAAGCATCTTTGTGAGCCACGCGTTATAAAACAGAACTGAAAAAATGAGTTAAGTGCCCATCATAGCTTTGGCAGCACGTTCCATCTGATTCTGTCTCTTTTCTACTATTATATAAGCCAGTCCCACGTGAAAATAGTATTTGGAACCGGTCGTCCTTGTTAAAGCTAAAAATTTAGTATAAGAACATTAAGCATAATCCGGAGTACATCCTCTGGAGAAGATGACAGCTCCCCAATACAGTCAACGTCAAACGCAGTGCATATACCTATATCTGAAAGTATCAAAGTTGTTCCAAAAGGTTGGGCCGAAGAGTTCGGCATAAATGTGTATTACCTGCAAATCAACTAGCAATACTGCGTTAGAACTTTGTGCTAATGCTGATCATAAATCACCAAGGTGCATTGACCGGTACTTGAGTGCTGTTTCTAGAGAACCGGCTTTCGTCAATTTCCTCACATGACTGGAAGACTTAATTCAGTTTTCTGGTGATATTAATTGGACTTGCATATTCGATCTAACGTTACTATCTATAACTGCCAATTTCCTCAAAGAACAATGGCACATATGAGGAATCTGTGATTGCGCTAAATTTCATTCCCAACTGCTTCACCCGACGTATCTATACACGAGTTTTCAATCTGAAGAGAGCTGCTTCCATTATCGAACTCTTTTTGTTCGCGCACCTACAGTTGTAAACCGTCGCATCGTCCTCTATGCAATTGCCTATGCTCTGCATTTGTCTAAGATTTGCTAGGCGAGAGCCAAGGTTTTATGAATTAATCACTTTTAATCGTTTTTTTTTGCATTATACACAATTTCGCCTCCCACCGAAAACTTGCGGCCCCCAACATGGTCTTTCATTGCCTGCTCGATGTGAGGCATTGTAAGCTACCTGAACTACAAATCATATTGCAGAGCCTTTGCGATCGACCTGTCTTAGACCCAGCGAGGATTTCGTGCAGTGACAACGCCATCAAGACGTCATAATTACGTTACGCGCAACCCAACCTATTGAACTATCCGACTCTTCTGGGTCTGCGTGCGTGGGTATTTTACCTAGCTTCTTTTTTTCTCTCTCTCCTTATTTTCATGCTCACCTTTCTGTGGTCCCACTACCATTTTTCACCGCACGATAGGAAACTGGATGCAAATCTTGCAGTTAACCTCCCAGCATTCCACATGACATTTATCTGCATCTAATTTACCCCCCTCCCCGACACATGTGGTTCAGTGCAGTATCAAGTGACAGTACCTCTGAAGGTCCTACACGGAATTTTATAGCTGATTGGGCTCCTCGCCCTGAAATCAAGCTCCGCTAAAGAAAAAACTGCTAGTTTAGACAAAGAGAAATTTGCTAGACCAAACATTCTCAAGGCTGCAGATGGCGTACAAATTAGGCAAACATTACTATAGGTTAGTGTTAGCGTTAGCATCAGCGTGAGTTTAGCGTTAGCATGAAGGAAAAGCGTTAGCGTGCCCGAAACGCTGCTTGTGCGCACACCACCTTTTATTATAAATAATAAATAGCGTTTACGGGCCGTAACTGTAACCAAAGCGCTATCTAGAAAAGTATGAATGAGCTAAAAAGTGAAGAGTAAAAAAAAAATAAACAGAAACTTTTCTGACTGAATTTCCGCGTACACAGCAGCATCATCGCTACCTTTTAGTACCAGAAGGACGCGCCCAAGATTATATATATATATATATATATATATATATATATATATATATATATATATATATATATATGCAGCATTTGTCTTTATACTGATTTTCTTGGGAGGAATGTCCAAAATCCTAAGGGATCATACATGGGCTTTGCGACACTTTTTGAGCATGGTGTGAAAACACTGCCGATCGGTAGTAGAGGCTCATGAGAACACGCGAGCCAAATAATGTAGCGCGAAACGCAGCGTAGAATTTACAATAAATTATAAAACTCAGCTGAAAATTTGTTTCACTTCTCTCGACAAATCGCGGAAGATGTTCGAAAATCCCTCGTGGAAAGCCATCTCTCACCCCTTGGCTTATTTAAACATCGCACACTTGGTCGTTACAGAAATGACTGTGGGAAGCCGCGACTTGTGCACACCTGCACGAGCGATCACACTGAGAAAGCCGCGTATTCAATGAAAAAATGAAAATAGTGGTCAAGGTAACGAGGTGCGCGTGACGTACTTTCTTTGCCCCTGCCATCCCTCCCTGCACTCCAGTGCTTTCGTCGGGACGAGAGGAGAAAGAATGCAAATGCAGCATGCGACAAATTCTTGTAGCTCCACTCACGCCGGAAATTTTTTGAAATTTTCCAGCGTTGAATTCGTGAGGCAATAAGCTCTTCAAGTGAATTAATTCTATGGTTACTTGAAAATCGTCGCATAACATCCATATTTTCACTTCGCGCAGCAGTAAATATTACGTTCAAGAATTAATCAACTCATCCGAATTGCGTAATTAACTGTCAATAGCTCTCCACATTTCTGTGCTATTTTACTACTTCAATTTGCCTTTGTATAATTGATAAGACTGATAATGAAACGTGGCCCCGCCGCGGTGGTCTAGTGGCTAAGGTACTCGGCTGCTGACCCGCAGGTCGCGGGTTCAAATCCTGGCTGCGGCAGCGGCATTTCCGATGGAGGCGGAAATGTTGTAGGCCCGTGTGCTCAGATTTGGGTGCACGTTAAAGAACCCCAGGTGGTCGAAATTTCCAGAGCCCTCCACTACGGCGTCTCTCATAATCATATGGTGGTTTTGGGACGTTAAACTCCACATATCAAATCAAATCAATGATAATGAAACGTGTTGCATTTGTCACGTAGAGTTGTACATTAATATTGTTTTTTGTCTTCACTTACTTTTGGCTATTTTCTTGTTATTTTTCAATAGTGAGTATTACCATTATGTTGTGTATGAATCGTAATTTTATTGTCAATCAAGCTTATTCATTATTACTCACAAGTCCGTATACTATTGCTGTATTTTTTGTAATTACCCCATCCATGTAGCCATAGGAGGTCCCCCTGTCAGTTTCTCTGAAACTTTGGGACCTCCTGCTGTAATAACGCTAACCATGCAACTCAACTGATCTATTTAATAAACTTGACTAATAATTTAATATCTTGAACATGGCTTTCAAGATCCCAAAAAGAGCTACACTAGATTATTCGTATTTCTAGGCTGTCAAAACTTCCTGAAGGCAAGCGAAACCATTGAACACAGTGATATTCTGCGAACAAACTCATTTCTTCAAGAAGCAACGTCAATTTCTGTTCAAAGTGTCCGTCTGCAACAGCCATGTTAATGGTGACGCCATGGCGGCTGCTGCTTTTAAAAACAGCTGGTGACACTTTGAACAGCATTTTTTGTTTCACCCACAAAGAAAAACAAGTGCGTCTCAATAAAACTTTAGAGGGAAGCATGCAGAAAGTGTTTGATGATAGACAAGTAAATGTGTTATTGTGACAAATGGAAAGCGGTCTCTGCATGTTGAGCCTTCAAAGTTTTCTTGAGCTACAATTACGTCGTGTTACGACGTAATCGATTACTTCACTGTCAATCCTTGAATGTACCGATCTCATTGATTGTTACAGTTTATCCGAAAGAGAACTGTTCAACAAGTATGGTGGACGAACACGAGAAAGGCGCATGTGCAAGGTTAGCCGCTGTGATAAACCTACGATCGCGATATGAATGGTTTGTCTCCACGCAATGCAATCATGTGAGACGCTGATCTGCGTTGTTGCCACATGAGCTTTACTTTTCTCAATTCTGTGCCCACAGACTTCGCAACAAAAGTTAAGCAACCTAATTAGCAAATCACTGGTAAGTTGACTTATTAGATTATGCGCACAATCCCACACAGTCTTGAAAAAACGGTGCTCTCATTTAGTACTACGTTTCATAATTGAAGTCCTCCCGTGATAGTCGCGCCTGTCTCATTGTGTCCGAAGGGAAGTTCACTGGAAGCCTTTAAAGTTCGACGGCTTTGTTTGAGTGAACTAATTAGGACGCTTTAAAGCATTCTTTCAGCTTGCGCACTCCAAGATGGCGTGCCACTTTCACACCCTTTTGTCACGTCTACGAGTAGCACATTGACCACTTGGTTAAAGTTCACTTATTGAGAACATTATAGAGCTGGCTCACTCGCGTATTCTTTGTTGAGATGACTGCTCTAAAATACATGAGATACATATTGATGCAAACTTCAGCCAAACTCTGGCAAGCTAGGGTAGGAACCATAAGGTTGGGCAATAAAGTCTAATTGTTTGTTCAATTCCGTATATGTAACACCGCTGCGCTGAGGAGACGTTCATAGACCAAACTATAGCACCGTGTCAACAACTGGGCGCAGGAGCGTGAGTTATGATTAAAGAAACTATACTTAGGTAGTGCTATTTACCAGCGTATTTACAGACGGGAGTAACGACACGTTCGAACGATAGTTTCTCGTTTCGCAGAGGCTTTTCACGTTATAGGAGAGGTGCATGTGGGACTAGTGACACGTCTGTTTTTTTTTTCTGAAAAGAAAATTCAGCTTTTTAACATGTGACAGTGATAACATTCTACCGACTGACCCACGCATGCTCAAATTGTTTAAGTATCGCCTTCTTTTTTTTTTGAATAAACAGTTGGCCATACTCTATTGTAGCCCTCAATTCTTTTTCAAATCTTCATTTCTTTGTTCAATATGCATTCCTTCGACCTGATTGATTGATTTGTGGGGTTTAGCGTCCCAAAACCACCATATGATTACGAGAGACGCCGTAGTGGAGGACTCCGGAAATTTTGACCACCGGTGGTTCTTTAACGTGCACCCAAATCTGAGCACACGGGCCTACGACATTTCCGCCTCCATCGGAAATGCAGCCACCGCAGCCGAGATTTGAACCCGCGACCTGCGGGTCAGCAGCCGAGTACCTTAGCCACTAGACCACCGCGGCGGGGCTCCTTCGACCTGAGCTAACTCACCAAGCAAAGTGTTAATCTAAAGTCCACAGCGTCTACATGGCTGCCTCTTTTAGGAATAAATGTCAAACTTACGAGAACTCTCTCAACTTTTCTCTTTAAGCCCGATTTTCTTGATGAAATGGAATACAAGAAGCGTAAGAGGAGAATCCTTTATCCAGTAAAATTGAAACAGTCATGCCACTCTGCAGGGGTCTATTTGCCTTCTTTCTCCATTTGCTTTCAGCAATGAAGATAAGCCAGCCCTGTCTCCAGTTAACAGAGATGTCGGAAATAACAGACAGCAGGAGTCGAACACTTAGCTCTCGCCCAAGCAAAACACGGTTACCTCGAGACCAATAGACAGGCTATATTGACTGTGAGATAGGCTGGTATGTACAATGCAAAGCCGTGGAATCTCGTGATCTACTTCATACGCCAACTCTCTGAACACTCTGGTTCGATTGTCGGTCATCGTTAGGAGTTGCTACTTGAAGCCCGTGGGCTGCACGCTGTCGAATTGTCCTTCCCGCACCCTTGCCCTATAGGGAAAATTGCGACAGCTCAAGTTTGGCAGGAGCTGCCTCCCGACCTACTACTATTTCTTTCTTTCTTTCTTTCTTTCTTTCTTTCTTTCTTTCTTTCTTTCTATTCTTTCTTTCTTTCTTTCTTTCCTTTCTTTTTTCTTTCTTTCTTTTTTCTTTTTTCTCTTTTTTCTTTCTTTTTTATTGATTTCTTTCTCTTTCTCTATTTCGCTCTTTCTTTGTTACTTTGTTCTTTGTTTCTTTTTTTTTGTAATCTCGCTCTGAACAGTGCTACAGCACAGCTCTCTTGTAACGTCTTTTACCTTCCTCCGTGCCGAGGACTGTCACCTCATCCTTGTGCTTAGCAGCACGTCACTTTACCAACTGCAGGTGACAAAAACGGTCGTGAGTACATTAGCAGACAATGACGAAATGTTACAAAGTGAAATGAGAAGTCTCATTGCTGAAAAGTGAGATCACATCATTAGAAACAGCTGATCGTCGAGAAGCCAATATCCCAAAAAAGCATAGATTACTGCAAAATGGCGCTATCAAACGCATGCATCACAGCTTATCTTCGAAGGTCACTATTTTGTACTATACTTCGTAATAGGGTGTTTTTTTTAACTTAAAAACACATCTTTTGCAAGATTTGTTCATCTGTAGTCAGTGATGGGTTTACGACTTCCCCAAAGTAGAGTAACGGGTACTTTAAATCGATACACGCTTTTTCTAAACTCACAATATTTGACTGGGACAGCTTTCTGCGCTCCCTTTGTAGTGTACCAATACTCTAAATTGTTAAACATTTTTCTAAACAGGCTGCGCAATCATATACATCACCTGGAGGAACCAATTGTGAATAAGCAGCCGGTAGGGCATAAGCACTGAACGCAATGGTTTGCACCCGTGACTTTCGGCACGAATGCCAGCCACTGTGACAGAACGTGTATTCGTATACATCCGATTGCGACTGCACAGCCAGCGTCAAGCTCATATCACCAAAGAAACCGCGTAAAACAAAGCAAAAGCGTTTTAACGCCCCTGTCCGTTTTATGGATTCTAAAACAATTAGCCGAGGATCCATGCTACACGCAAAGACACCCCGCGCCTTTTTCGGGACTTTGATTTTACGGCAATCCCGATTCGCGGCGCCAGGATCAGACATAACGGCGATTTCATCAAGCGCATAGAGGTTGGAAGGGTAGTGATATTCCGCCGCCGCAATTCAACATAATTGGTGCTTTCTTCAAAGCAGCCTCATGCATAGCGACGAAATGGGGAGCGAATCTGAAAAAAAAAAACGTGTCACGCACCGACATCCTTCTGGGCGAAAGAATTAGATGCCTCATAAATCGCGAAATATGAGTATCGGTGTCGGCTCCAACACGAAGTGATGAAATAAAATTATGTCATGAAAGTCAAATTATGGGACGTCATTATGACGACAGCATGACGTCACTGTGACTTCAAACAGCTTGGCTCCTCATGATGAAGTCACGCACATGATCGTCACTTGGTGGACGATACCTGAGGCACTTGCAGACAACATCAGGTGTGAAAATCTTGCAAGGCCTCAAATCATGTACGCGGTGCAAAATATTCTTAGGGGCGCGAAAAAGAACAAAAACCTGGTTTAAGCGCCTAACGTGAAGCCGTCTAAGGCTCTGTGACTCTTAGTTCAAGCTATATAAGGCTCTAGGACTCGGTGACTCCATTTTTTTTACCTTCTCGCGAAAGTACAAAGGTAAGGCAGGTGAGCGGTGCGATAAACTTGAGCTTTGACTTCAAGAGTAGAACGTGATAGCGAAACCGGGCATCATTTGTATTGACTTCTAAGTCGTTCTTTAGCCTTCGATTTTCGATGGGCACCTCAAACGTGTCCCATCGAAAGGATTGTCTGAGCGCATGAATTAGGTCATCTGAAACTGCCTATGCTGCAATGCCCAGCCCGCTACAGTTATTCGTTTCGTGAACCAGTGAAATGGGGCACTTTACGCTTACGTTAGGTGACACGGCAACCTACGCCGCAGCTCACTTTGCGGAGTCTTTTGCTACTGATGAACGTCTGAGTGAGTAACAAATTTATTCATCGAGGGTCGGGGAGTAAGGGGAGATTCAGCAGGCTATGTATGCTGTCAGGCGATCCTTCTCGATGGTGTCCTCACCTTTTGCTAGGTCCCCTGCCTGAACATCTTGGTCGTTGCTTAAACCAAGCGTTTCCCATTGCTCCTCGGTGAGGGGTCTGAGTTCTTATGGTTACGCATTTAGGACATCGAATTTGAGCAATTCACATGCTTTGATGTATGACGCGAATCCACGCTTCTGTAACGCAATATTTTACACAGGTCAAGAAGATTCATCCCACTACATGACATTCATGTAATGTTTTTGTCTAAAGCAGGTTGCTAGATTAGCGTGACTTTGTGGTAAACTACTTGCCCTCTGCGCACACAGTCTGGGTTCAATTCTCACTCGTGCCAATTTTTATTATTTATTTTATTTGTATCTTGCCTTATTTTTTGGTCACGGACTCAAGTAATAATTCGTTTTTTTCTTAAAACTATCGATCCTGGAATTTCTGCCAAACGATATCTTTAACTGTACCGCGTTAATATATATCAATTAATATTGTTTTTATTGGCCGTTGAGGGAAGCTCTTCAAAGTATGATATTATGACAGCTCCATGTACTGAGAAGTTGGGCCTCAGTCAGACGATACCACTCCCGCCACTACTGCACTGATCCGTACGCACCAAGCTTGTCACATTATATAAGCCAAGTTGGCGACCGAATAGAAGATCGAAAAGCCTGCTACTGCCGAGAAACAAAGAAAACGTGGGTTGTTATAGGAATATTCCAGGTTGCTACCGCATCAGCCTGGACAACTATTCGAAAAAAAAAGAAAAGAAACGGGCAGTGCTATAGGCGACGCTCAGATCCGACCGAAATGACCACGCGTGGGCGACATTCTTCAAGTCGAGCAATCACACGAGTACAGCGATTCCATCGCGCTTAACGATTACGTTTATATTTTTTCGCAGGCCAGTACATGAGGGTGGACCCATCGCGATACGGCGTAATAATTTGGTAGCTACAATCGGAGCGATATCGTGGTACTCTCAACTAGAAACAACCGTGCACGACTAGGTGGCTGGCATGGATGGCACGATTCTCTGCACAAGAAACTGAAACAAGCAAATTGAAAAGGAAAGATACAAAATTCAAAGTGGAAGTACAAAACGAAAATGCCCACAGTGTAGATGAGTAACTCACTAATGTTTGGGACAGTATCTTTTGGCAAAAAAACGAAGCGTACTCACTTGCATTGCGATTCAATCATCCGATTCAAATCCTCTGCATACGTTATGTTCAAGCCACAAGCACATGTATTCTATAGAGCAATGCTGGTTCGTGCTTCACAGCCAGAGACAGAAGGAACGAAAGAAGCCATCGGAGGGGAAAAGACGAACAGTCAGTCTACTGCCTTGCTCCGCAAGAAAAAAAAGGCGGGGGGGGGGAGGGAAAAAAATGAAGTAAGCAAGATTGCACGAACAGTTGACGATGCATGAGGGGTGGTACACATAACGATCTATCTATTTCGGTGCAGAGGAGACGGCCTATTGTTTCTTTCCACATCAACGATGCATGCAGCCGTTGTTCATGGCAGGGAGCTTACACATAGGGATACACAAAATAAAGAAGTCGAGTAGAAACTGTATCATGCAGAGTCTCCATGTAGCGAGGAATATTCAGTAAACTGATATTTCGTCTACTACTGCATCGTTTTGAATTCTGTTGCTTTGAACAGAAGACGTCAAAACGATGTCAAGAGTGCTTAGTTGCTAAACCCGAAACAATACCCCTGAAATAATGTCAGCCCGAGTCGCAAATGTGCGTCAAGCTGATAAGAATGTGCTTACGGGGGAAAATACAAACATGCCAGGCGTCTGGGCGTACCACGGCTGCCCCTCGTTCCGCTCATGCTGATATATTTCTATTAGTCCACCGCATTGGAATAGTTCTTACTGTGCTCAACAGATGGCGCGAAGGTCCCGGGTATGATGGCGGAGCCGACTGCCGCATTTCGATGGAAGCGAAAAATTGGAAGAGGCCGGCGTACTGTGGGACGTCAGCACAATTCAGACATGTGACCACTTTCATGAAATCTATAGCGACAGTATCGTTCAAGCAGACGATCTCACCCGTGCTCCCCTGAGCAATGTCTGATGCAGTGTCCCATTTACTTGCAGGTAGAACTAAATGTATATGCCACTGTTGTTTTAGGATGTATGCTGATGTAAATAGTTCAGATGTTGTCTGAAAAATTATCATTCTGATGTTGATGACAATAGGCACAGCCTACTACTCCCCCGTGTGTAGTTTAGATTCTAAAGTGCTCCTTTTTTTTCTCAAGAATATATGTGGTGCTTTAAAAGGAAGGTTAATGTAGAGGGATTGCTTTAATCAGTGCTACCGAATCCAATGATGTCTTCACAATGGCCACATCAAGTGCTGTTCCGCCTAATGAACGAATACCGCTATACACTTGGCATTCCATCTTATTCCTGGCAGAGCACCCTTTGCATATATCCGGATAGACAGGCTGGCATTGCGATGCCATAACAAAGGCGTGGTTTTTGTTGGCAACAGCCTAGTCTTCATAACAAGACGGTCATCACGACACACGAAGTGCACGCTGCAAAGCCGTTTGATGACACGCACTTTGGGATGAATGAAGGGGGGAGGGCACATCACAGAACGATCGTGTGCCAGGGGACTATTACAGCGCCTCGACTGCTCTTGCGGAACCTGGGGCAACTACTATTAGCTCTTATTACCGCCACTACTTGCGCGACATTGAATCCAGGAACTGACCGACACAGAAACAAACGATGGCCTAAAAGCGCAAGAATACAACGCAAGTGATCCGATAGCGACCCGGCATTAGTTCATCTCACGCCATTTCGTTTTGCCGTTTCGCGTGCTAAGCCTTCATTTCCCCATTTGGACATCACCATCACTGTGCCAGATTCCGCAATCTAGAGAATTTCTCGGGTGGTTTCACCAAGCAAATGACACAACTGGTGAAAGAAGGTGATTCTGGGCCCATCCTGCGCCACGCTATGCTGCAATGCTGCTCTATTAAGCTAGCAATAAGCAGGCACTTTAGCTACGCATCTCAAGCTTGGAAGCATCAAGACAACCAGCTGTGTCGTTTCATCTGTCTGGCCGTATTACTGGCGGATATTCTCAAACATGTGCTTAACGAATGATCAAAGGGGATTTCAGTGGGTGATCCAAAGGTCAGTCTAATTCTTTTTGCCAGTTCTAGTAAGCATACATATCAGTTGTAATTGTTCGAGAGCCCTATATAGGCGCAATGCACCAACCATTCGCTTTTTAAATATATATATATATATATTTCGTGTTTGTGTGCTCAGATTGATAATGGCAAAAGTGCTTTCTTTTGATTCCTTTCTAAATTCCGTAAATATGATCACCACCATATAAACAAACTTGCGTAGAGCTCAATTAGTAAGCAGAACCATATACGTGCCACAGCTGCGTCAGTGTTCTTTAATCAGATATTAATTTGAGTGCTGCAAACATAATATTCAAATTGGGGTGATGCTGTGGAATTCCTTACCGAGAGTACCGTATAAATAGGAAATAAACAAAGTAGCATCTATATTACTATCAACAATTATATATGATTTTGGAGATGTGCCTGACTCACACTTTTGTAGGAGGCCACACTTTTTCAACTTGAGAAAAATAATACTTGTAGAATACATAAGGACGTTCAACAAACGCTAAAGAAGTGACAGCTGTACCGCTGTATATAGAAAATGCATATCCCTCTTCAGCACATGTCTCCGTATAGTTGTGACAAATATTTATCACTGAATATTAAGACTGAAGCCTCGTGTATTTGGGTTGTATGCAACCAACAAATTATGAAGTGCTTGTGTGCACGCTCGGTATATAGGTGTTAGCAAGCAGCATGGATATTGTGCAGACACGCCATGGCACCCCGCATTCCAAGGGTGTAACGGTCCCAATTTACTTATGTTTATAAATAACATGCGAACGTGAGAAAACTACGCTGCGCATAAAACGAAATTCAGGAGTCAGGCGGGAAAAAGAAAAAAAAAATAGGGAGCGAGGAGGCAAAGCTTAGCGTGTGCCCTGATTACACCTTTCCTTCTTGCTTTCTTATTTTGTTTATCCCTTTCTTTTTCTATCTATCTATCTATCTATCTATCTATCTATCTATCTATCTATCTATCTATCTATCTATCTATCTATCTATCTATCTATCTATCTATCTATCTATCTGTCACTGGCGTATATAGACCTTGATGGCGGTTTCGGGGGTCACTGACACCGAGGATTTTGCGTAAAACGACGGCGTCACCAAAATCTGTAACTAAGGGTATGTTTGCTTGAAATGAAAGCAGTGGGCGTTCTTGAGAGTGGTATATGTCAGCATTCTTGGCAGTGCTCTTTGTGGGACACAGTAGCTGCACGCGTTCCGTATTGCTGTATAGAGAATGGGAATAAACCACCCCCGTGAGGCACAATCAGCTGTGCAGTATAGAACATCTCCTTATCGCACGCACTTCATTGCCAATTCACGTTAGGAGTTTGCAGCAGTGCCTCGTTACTCCCGGGTCCTCACACATGTGTTTTGTGGGCATTCATCACCGAGCCACAGTAAGCGTGCAATCACCTTTTCAACGATAACAGGCACGTTCACTTGCCGAAGGTGGTGAGACCTGCTTTCCATCGACGAGTGCCCAGACAAACTCCATTACAGTTGCTTGCTGGGGACGCTATGTCGCAGTTAAGTCGTGAACCCACTCAGACAGATGCCTCTAAGCGACTGACCAATGAGCGTTCTATGTTCACCTTAGAGTGAGGGAACGCGAAAATTAGCTAATCAACGTGTAGCTCGGATTCTGAGATGATAAAACAGGCTGTTCGGCTGCCGCCATGAACGGACGATCATTTTACGAGGTCTGGCTTAGTGCCTGCATTTGGTTGCGTCTGTCGGACTTACAGAAAAACACTAACGCGTGGAGTGATGCCTGAAATACAGCGGTGGCTGTGGACAGCTATGGCGAGAGTGAACGCCTGCTCAAGCAATGGAGTCGGACAAAGCGGAGAATGTGCTGGTGATGGCAAAACGTGCCATCGCGTCGCATTTTCGTTCAGTTGGAAAAATTGTTAATGCGTTTGAGCCGAGACAGAGCAAAGCGTATTGAACTGACAAATAGTGATATATAAGTTGAAATGGAACTACATTGACTTCAGCAATGAAGTTGAGGTCACCACAAATAATAAAGCTGGATAAGAATACCCATAAAAAAACAAGAAGTCACATGCTATAGTTCTGTAGCCACAAATGACAAGAGGTAGCACCAGCAGTTTTTCCTTGAACGGTGGTTGCCACCTTCCTTCAGTGCCATCAGATAGGATGAAATTGAAGACACTTTACCTGGAAATACTGTCGATGAGCCTCAAGTTATTCAGTTTACTTAAAGGAACCTACATTCAGCCAACTTTTTCAAGATTCTTTGCTGCCGCAATATATGTCCGTGCACAAGGCTAGTTCCGCTAGTACAAAAGCTGCACACGCGTCCAAAATTGCAGCCAATGTATGCAGCTGTCGTTGCCATACCACGTGTCGTATGAAACTGCAACTGAGCCTGCGCTTTCCGTCGAGGCGAAACCGCGTGATTTGTTAAGTGAGTAAGACACATTCGCGCGGAAATGATGTCTACACTGCAACGTCTTTGCGCCAAAAAAAGAAATAAAAAGAAAACAAGGACGACGCTCAATGCAAACGCCATCTGATGAAGATATGCGCCGCTGGTAGCGATCTCTTTCTTTTTTCACCATGTTTGTGCGCACGCAAGCGGCATACAGGAAAAATGTCTTAAGGTTTGAGTTCGAATGGTGAGACACCATGAAGTGGGAGCATTTTTTGTGTTTTTTTTTATGCGCCAGTGTTTCCTTTCTGTAGATCCTTGAAGTATCTTTCGCTCACTGACGATAGCTTCTCGTGAAATGTGGTGCAACTAGGCTATCGTTGAAGTTAGAGAATATTAAAACAACCTTCGAAATTTTGTGTGCTTAGCGCATAAGGGGGAAAAATGCTCTACTCAGTGGAAACTTACGACACATTTCATTTTTGCAACTTTGCTCGCACTGTACATCAGTGGTATAAGTTACTTGAATATGTCGGCATAGATGCGAAGAAATCAAATATCGTTCTGTTCTAAATGAAAACGACAAGGAATCATGTGCTCTCAGACAATTTCGCAATTTTCTTCGTAGAGCAATATGTCTGTCTGATGTCTGAGTCTCTGGTCCACTAATTTGGTTCCTCTAACTGCAGAAAACAGTTACCTCCATTGCCAACAGTGTTTAAAAAACGCAAAGATGTGAACCAATCTTGGAAAAACTAGTATACTATCATACAATGTAAAATAGGTAATGAGAGTTTGAAGGTTACTTGTGACTGAACTTTTCATTTTTCATCACAGCTTTGCTGCATAGTTAGATGCAATGGTAAGATTAGTGGAGATTTGTTATATGGAAATGTAATGTAACTTTTCAGCAGAAAGCAAAAATCAAAGTTTGCTTTGTCTGGAGCACCACAAAAATCAGGAATGATAGTACTGGGAAATGCGGTGAAGGGGGCGTGATTGGGGCATTTTTCCAATCACCACCTCTTAATGCAAGGCTAGATAAATGCATGTAAAATTTAGGTACATTACATGTAATTAGATGTGGACCGAACAAATCATATAAATGAAGTTTTGATACCATTGTAGAAATTTCAGAAGTAAACGTATCCTATATTTCAATAGTAGAGCAAACAATTGGAAAAAAATTGTTAATTGTGCATTTGGTGACCATTTTACTAATTTGTAAATAAAAACAAATGCGTTTGATAAAGCGCGCATACCTTCTGTTCAGAGATGAAATTTAGATGTATGGAATATTTACACTGAATACTCCGTTGCTTATTTCCTTGTCAGCCAAGACACGTGTGGACACCCCAGGTGGTCGAAATTTTTGGAGCCCTCCACTATGGCGTCTCTCATAACCATATGGTGGTTTTGGGACGTTTAACCCCACATATCAATCAATCACGTGTGGACGCTGTAGGTGGTTAGTTTAAATGTTCTGTGTGTAGAAAACAGATTGAAGATGGAGCTCGGAGGCGAGGAAGAAGAAGCAGCCAGGGTCACGCTCTGCACATTTTTTTTTTTGTTCTGTCAACAATAAACCGAAGACGTATCGGTTATGCGGTCTCTCTGGTCCTTCTGAAACATGGTGCCGTGACCAGGATTGATCTGAAGACAGACGCAGAGACTTCAACCCCATTCGCAACAACGGGTTGAAGAACGAAGCAGTGGCGTCTGGCTCAAGGACGAACCGTCGAGAGAAGGACCACGACCGACGACTGTTGGCGACGCACATAAAAAGGCAAGAGCTCTTTCAACACGTTTTAGGCATGAATAAAGAGGTCCTATCGAAGAAGCGGAAGACGCTTCGAGCAAATGTGACGACGCTTACGAGCGAAATCGATAAGAAGATAGAAGAAGACGCCGATCGAGCGCAACTTATGACGCTTCTAAACCAGATGAAGAGCGTGTCACAGACGCTAAGACAAGTTAACGAACAGATAGAACCGTTCATTGAAGAAGACAGCGCGGAGGCAGAATTTGAAAGAGTTTTGCATTATGAGATGAAGATCGTCGCTGCAACGACAAAAATTGAGGAGCGATTACGCGAGTTAGAACAAGCGACGCAACTGACTACGAGAATAGTCACAGAACAGGCGAGTTCAGTGCAAGGTACTGACCAAATCTCGGAGACGCAAGAGCTTGTTAAGTTGCCACGCCTTGAAATGATCAAGTTTGATGGGAAAAAAACAGCATGGCCAAGGTTTTGGCATCAGTTCGAGACATCGGTGCATAACAGAGTGAATATGCCGAAGAATCAAAAATTTAATTATCTTCTGGCGTCTCTGAGCGGGGAGGCTGCTTCCCTCATAGAAGGCTTACAGTTTTCTGATCAGAATTACGAGCATGCAGTCGCTCTTTTGAAAGAAACCTTCGGACGAGAAGATAATTTAAAAGAGAACTACATAAAAGAGCTTGCAAATTTGGTAGCAGTGAAGAGTCCTAAAGATGTAGATGGGTTGAAGAAACTCTTCCAAAAGTTGCAAGTGAACACACGAGCACTGCAGTCGTTAGGAGTGGAAATGGATAGTTACGCCACAGTGATAGCTCCTGTTGTAAAATCTGCGCTACCGGTGGATATGAGGATTGAGATGAAAATGAAGGAGTTAAAGAAAGGTGACAACAGACCAGCAACTACGGAATCGAACTCAGCGTCAAGAAACAGCACGAGCAGTTTGAAAGAAATTATGGAGTTTTTAAACATATATATACGCAGCAGAGAAGAAACTCGAGAGGAAAAATACGACGTGACCCAGTCACCGCACAGTATGAGGCGGACTAGAACATCTACGCTTCAAAGCATATCGATTAAGAAATGCATCTTCTTTGAGATGACTGGACACTACACGGAAGATTGCAGAAGAAGCATTACTATGCAACAGAAGAAAGAAGCCTTACAACGGGAACGAAGGTGCTTCAGATGCACCAGACCTCACCACACGGCGAAGATATGCCGTGCTAACGTACGCTGCAAAACATGCAAGGGAAGGCACGCGACATCCATGTGTCGACCACGTACGCCTGCAGGAAAGTCAGCACAGCAGCAAAGCGGGGATGTTGAGCAAGTGCTTAAAAGCGCGCAACCTGACCGGTTAGACACCAGCAAGTCCTGCAACATGCACGCACAGCAGTCTGATGAACAGAAGTGCATACTACTGCAGACAGCCTTTTCGTGGACGGAGGGAGAAGGCAGCGGGTGCTACGCACGGATTCTGCTGGACAACGGGAGTCAGAGGACATTCATCCTCAAAAGCTTGTCAAGAAAACTAGCGTGCAAGGTAAAAAGATCCGAAAGGATTACTGTAGGATCATTTGGAGGAGGAGAGATGGAACTAGACATGAAAGTCGTCGAGGTCAGCGTGAGGAAGGATCCCATCTCGGAGCCAGTCACGATTGAGGCACTGGAGATAGAAGTTATATCCTGTGACGTGCTACCATCGCCACCATTGACAATACACGAAAAAGCAAGATCGATGGGAATTCATTTGGCCGATTACAACCAGAAGAAGGACAAAGAAAGAAAAAATATGGAAACTTCTATATTAATTGGAGCAGATTATTACTGGACTGTCGTCACTGGTCGCATTTGCGAGATTCATCCAAAAGTAATGGCAATAGAAACAATATTGGGATGGACGGTCCAAGGTCCTGTAGGACTTCATTGTGTGCCGCTGAAATCATCGACGGTTACGGTACTCAAGGTCAGTGCCAAGTCGGACACGACTGCGGACCAACTGCAGAGATTCTGGGACTTGGAAAACATGGGCATCAAGGAGAACCCAGCAACAAAGATGAACGATGAACATGTGCTAGACTACGTCCGACAAACAATGGAGTTCAAGGCAGGAAGATACCAAGTGCGGCTACCATGGAAGGAAAACGTGACATTGGATGACAACACCACCATTGCAGAGAAGAGGCTTATCCAGGTGACCAAAAAATTATGCAAGGATAAAGATGAACTCCTAGCCTATGACAAAGCTATTCGAGAGTACTTTGAGCAAGAAATAGCAGAAAATGTCGAAGAAGATGCTGGATCCGATATACAGAACAAATTTGTATACTACATGCCGCATCAAGCAGTAATCAAGAAGGACCGAACAACGACAAAAATACGGATCGTCTTTGACGCATCGTCAAGCCAGAATCCAGGTGAATCCTTAAATGACAACTTGGAAAAGGGGCCAAACCTAAACCCCGACATCACAAGCATGCTGATGAACTTTCGACATCACAAGATCGCTATGTCAGCCGACGTGGAAAAAGCATTCTTGCAGATCAAGATACATGAAAATGACCGAGACGCACTGCGATTCATATGGTGGGAAAGAATACCCAGCGAAGATATGCCAACCCCGAAGATAAAAACGTGGAGGATGACGAGGGTTACTTTCGGAACTACACCAAGTAGCTTCCTTCTAGCGGCCACGATTCATCGACATTTGGATAAATTCGAAGAAAAATATCCTGCAGTTGTGGCGCAACTCCGGAAAGGAATCTACGTCGATGACGTTTTACTAGGAGCCGACGAATACTCAACATCGACAAAGATATACAAAAAAGCACGAGATATTTTTCGCTATGCGGGAATGAATTTAAGAAAATGGATTTCAAATGACGCCGAGCTAAGAAAACACTTTGATGAAGAAGGAGAGGATCTAGATCGAGGGGTAAGAAAAGAGGGACAAATCAAGATTTTGGGACTGAAATGGAATTTCGTAGACGACGTGTTGAGCTTTCCCGACACTACATGGCGAAATGACAAGGACACGAGACAACTCTCAAAAAGACAGGTTTTGCAGGACACGGCAAAGCTATATGACCCTTTAGGTTTTTTGACACCATTTTCAGTCAGAGCAAAAATATTGCTGCAAAAAATTTGGATGGATAAACTGAAATGGGATGACCCGTTACCAAGCCAGCATAGATCAACTTGGAAGGACTGGTCGGAGGAGCTTCAGCACTTAGATGACTTCACCGTTAACAGATGCTATGACAACAGACAAGCTGAAGTGAAAGCATCGACTCTGCACGTGTTCTCCGATGCGGAGTCCAATGGCATATGGAGCAGTAGCATACATTGTAACAGAATATTCCGATGGAAGCAATGAAGCAAATTTAATCATTGCAAAGGGTAGAGTCGCTCCAATCAAAAAGATCACACTAGCAAGATTGGAGTTGTTGGCGGCCACAATATCAGTCAGATTTGGCCAGTCATATAACCGAGAATTTCATCAGGAAACTGAGGGAATGTGAAATTCTGGACTGACTCTCAAATTGTGTTATGCTGGATAAAGTCAAACAAGACGAAAGATCTGTTTGTGTTCGCAACCGCGCAGCAGAAATTAAGAGCAAGTCCAATGAGAGTCAATGGGGTTATGTTAAAAGTGATGAAAATCCTGCGGATTTTATGACAAGGGGGATGAAGATGAAACGTTTGCTGACAGTGAATTATGGTGGAAAGGCCCCACGTGGATCAAGAATGAAAAACAAAGCCCTGATTATGACATCACGCATGAATCGGACAGTGATGACAACAAAGACGAAGAAAAGACAGTGGCATGCTTAACTACCACCACGAGTGAAGAAAAGATAATTGATGTGAGCAGATTTGGATCATACAAGAAAGCGTTACGAGTTACCGCGTGGGTGATGCGTTATATAGGAAACCGACGAAAAGAAAGGAAAACAGGTTCGCTGACAGGAGAAGAATTGGACAAGGCAGAGTTTGTGCTGATAAAGCAGGAGCAGAAAACGCTACAAAATGCAGTGAAGACAACATATGACAAACATGAATCTGTACGGCACGAACATCTTCGAAGATGATCAAGGTGTCCTGAGAGTAAAAGGGAGGCTTCAGTGAGTGATTTGAGCTTTGATGAGAAGCATCCTATATTTTACCAAGATAAAGTCACTTTTCAGAACTCCTAGTTCTAAAACGCGCATCAAATAACATGCACGGTGACGTTGCGGCAACATTGACACATCTAAGAATGAGGTTTTGGATTCTGCGTGCCCGACAGATGGTGAAATATGTGATAAAGAAATGCATCACATGTAGGAGATTCAATTCTAGGCACCAATGGCACAAGAAATTTCACCTCTACCAGCTGACAGGATTACACAGACAGGCCATTTCGACACTGTTTGGTATGACTTGGCTGGACCGCTAATGCTCGAGAGGAGAAAGGCGGAAAGTTACAAAGTTTTTACAATTGTGATATTTACGTGTGCAGTAAACCAGAGCCATACAACTGGAGTTGGTCAAGAGGAGTTCATCAGAAGCGTTTTATACAAGCATTCCGAAAGATTCGTAGCTAGAAGAGGATTGTGTACAACGTATTTACAGTGATAATGCAAGAGCATTCAAAAATCTGAGAAAGAGATGAACAAATATTAAAGATGGAAGATGAAAGGTTCAACAGTATACCAGTAACCTGAACAATAAAATGGAAGTTTATTGTAGAGTTAG